>VDFB02331434.1:0-43062 GCA_007258455.2 Sequoia sempervirens | reverse complement strand
ACTCTTGGAACCCATCACCCCTCGAAAATACTTCTTCTTTATTGCCTACCAAAAGTTCAAAGGCAAAAAAATAGCCGAATTGTCTCTTCGTAACATTCCCCGTCCACTTCCACCTCTCGTATCATAGATGAAACCATGCTTCAACTTGAGTCTGTAATTGAGAAAACCATACAACCTCATGAACAACCACCCTCACATGCTTCCCCACCATCATTTAAAAGACCAAGAGAAAGTGAAACCAATCTCATTGTGCCTACTCGCATTAAAAAAGTGTATAAAGCTAAAGAGAAATTGGTTGACCCATCCTCTTTGGTTTCTTCTGTTCTTCCCTCTTTGGAAGCAAAAAGAACCTATGAGGATTCAATCTAATCTTACACCTCAACAACTCCAAATAGAATTAAACAAAACTGCAATGATAGGGAATGTAGGCATCATCATCGTCTCCTTTCTTGTCAATCTCGCATGGCAAAAAATAAAGAAAATCAACCTCCACATTTGATAGAAGTAATAGATGACCACCCTCCTTCTCCTGACCTACCACAAGATAGTCCAGTCCAACAATAACAACAAAATGAACCAATCCAATAGCCATAGTTTTCTATACATCCATCCTTAGAAATAACCCTTCGTCCTCCCATCATCATTAATCTTGATGATGATGATGATGATGATGATGACGCAATGATAGTAAAAGTAGATGAAGAAGTGCATAATGACCTAAATTCTCTATTTTCATCTACAATGAGCTTAAATGATAAATCCTCTCAACCAAGTGAGGAACCCGGTATGACTCCTAGTTTGGAACTTGCAATTATTCCTTTGGACAATCAACTACCCTTGCATTACACTAAACATGATTTGGAGGAAAATGACTTGTTAGATGGTTGACTTGCATTCACCTAGGTAGCCTTTTTTCTTTTATCTTTTTATTTTTCCTTTTTGTTTTCCTTTTCATGTGCGTATCATGTTCCCCCATATCGTGTGTTTGATGTTCCTTCTCTTCGCACACTTCTTCTATTTGTACCTCTATTCTTCTATTTGTCGTGCATTTTCTTTTTCACTTTTGTTTTGTGTTCTCCTTTTGGTGATGACATAAAGCGTTGAGACGCCCTATGTCTCTTCCATGTTGACCCAAACTGTCCCTTTTTCCTTTTTACTTAATCTTTTCTTGTGTTTTCCTTTTGGGGATGACACACTTGGCATCGAGACCAAAATGTCTCCTTCATGTTGACCCAAAAAAAAAAATCATTTTCTTTCACCTTTTCATTTTCTTTATTTTCGCATGTGTTTTCCTTTTGGGGATGATGCAAGGTGTCAAGACTACTATGTCTCTTCCATGTTGACCCAAAACACACTTTCTTTTTCTTTTGTTTTCTCTCTCTTTGTGTCATTCTTCTAGTTCTATGTTCTTTGGGGAATGATGATAGTTTCGAGCTCTTTCATAAACATATCACAACAACAAACATACTGACCCCAAATCCATAGATCCCTTATGTGTTTGGTGTGTTCTTTTCTAGGGGCAACTCCCCTTTCTTTGTTTTTCATTTTCCTTTACATGTTGCAGCCTAACTTTGAAACATATTACTTGGCATAGGGCTTGCCAAGTTGGCTCTCATGCCTTTATTTCTTTTTGCATTTTGTTTACTTCACTACTTTAAATTAATTGCTCACAAAATGGTGTGTAGCAATTCCTTTAAAGTGAGGGGCATACATTACCATAACTCATGTTCATTCTTGGTTCTTAGTGTAGCCTTGTCATTTATATGATGTGATCATCACTTTGTGGATTGCATTGGGTCCTTCATAAGTGTGATCTATCTCAACATATTACATTCCTCTTGGTTACCTGATGCGACACACTGTATCCCCTAAGTTCTGAATATTCTATTCTTTGATTGGTCCTCTCTTAGAGACATTAGACACAATGTTCCCTAAGTGACTGTCCTTGCATGAACTTAACAAGACTCCTTTGAATATTAATTTTACATTTTTACATTTTTACATTTTTCACCTTTTTCCATCTTGCATAATGCAACTTGCATGATTGCGGTACCTTCTTTTTGTTCATGACATTTTCCTTTATGGCACCTTGTTAAATTTATCAGGAGGCATAACTTTAATATGGTTGAGTGGAAAGCCCACCTAACGGCATGTCTTTTCCCCATAGCCACCTTTGTGTTTGTGAGTGCATACCAACTAGCATATGTATCTTACCTTTTGGGCTTTCTCACCTAGCAGAGAGCTAGAAGTTTTGTGGCCCTAGAGTGAGTACACATTCTCTTTTTCAAACAATCAGCCTAGATCTAATCCACAACTATTAGGATTGACGATCAAAGCTTCATCCATTTCTCCTCTTTCATTTCAACACTTGTGTGTTCCTTTATTTTTATGTTTAGATTACCATGGGATCTTCATCCTATGGGCTTGATCATCCCTCTTGAATGTTGTATTCCATCTTGCTAACATAAGTACATTTGAACCCTCTTCTTGACATTCATGACTACTATAGTGTGAGTTTGACGCAAGTTAATCCTCTCACTAAATTGTGGGCTAAATGTGTCATAGAAAAATGGCCCCATGTCATTTTCATGCCATTTTAGGTCTTGTTTCATGGTGTTTGATCTATTTTTCTCTGATTTTATGTTGTCACATGGCTTCAACATGCATATTTAGATACTAAAATTTAAATAATGACGTCTTGTGAAGGTGTTCTGAAGTGTTTTAAGACATTTCTACACTCTTCTAGACTGTATTAATTGCAATTCACCTGAAAATCACCTTTTCATCACTAAAGAAGTCCTATTTTGAAGTGTTGTAAAGTCTTGTAACAAGGTTTCACACTTTTCTAGGCATAACTTCAGTATTTAACCCTTTCTTATGCTTTATTTGGTCCCTTTCTGCCCTTATATGGCTTAATTAAGTTCATTTTTGAATGTAAGTTTGATAAACAATATTAAATACAACATAAAATTCTTAACATCCATTTTTTAGGTCCTAGGTGGAACCCATTCTCCATGGGTGGCGAATGAGTCTCCCTTGGCTCCAAATTCAAAACTTTTAAAATTTCCTTTTGGGTTTTTATTCAAAAAAACTTGATGTCGGCCTGTGGTGAGGTATGAATGGGTGACTAAGGCACAATATTGTATAAATAAGTTATTTTCACCTCATTTTACATCTCCTATAATCCCATTCATCAAGTTCACTCATCCACCTATTCACTCAAGCATTCAAGCATCTTACAACATCAATTCAAGTATTATTTAAGCACTTTGAAGCATCCATTGACATTACTTCAGACTTGCATCATCAAGGGTTTGGTAATTTGATAGCATTTGCATTTTGTTAGTTTATCATTCTCTTTCATTTCATTGTTTCATTAAGGGTTTGATTACCAAAAGTGTGGTTTGACCAACACAAAGCCCTATTTTCTAACCCTCAACCATTTTTCCCGTCTCACATGTGTGTTTGTAGACCTTTGTGTGAAAATTTAACAAGCATTAAGGTGTTGAAGATTGGTCAACAAGTCAACTAGCTTTAAGTAAAATCATTCACATTTCAAGCTTGGAGAAAGATTTATGTCCCTTTCCTGCATAATTGACTTCAACAACCTGAGAACCAAAGATTTCCAAATCTGGTGTTGTAGAGTTGTCTCTTCATTTTTTAGAATTTTGGGAGAGGACTGATTCACCACCAGCGGTGAATGAGTCCCACCTTAGGACTAAAAATTTGAATTTTGTCAAATTTTGGATCCCAACAGTCAGAAACTAGTTTCTGACACTTTTTGACCAGTAGTAGGACTAATTCACCACCCTGGGTGAATGAGTCCCACTGTGAAATTTCAGTAATTCTAGACATCATCCAAGACATTCCAGAATAATCAAATATTTCCTAGGTGCACTCTATTTCACCTCATTTCTTTCTGTTTTGCATTATTTCATCATTTAGTTTATTGTTTGCATATCACATGTTTTCAAACATAGTTTAAATCTTAGTTTTTCATTCACAATCATTCATTTAATTAAATCACTTAATTGCATTTAGTTTACTTCATTTAAAGTAGACAACATTACACATAACATAATTTGAATGAACCCTTAGCATTGTTGGCCCTACCTCTCTCCTTTTAGGTGAAAAACCCTAGAAGAGTTAGAGAAGTCCTAAAGAGCCAAAAATCAATGGTTCACTTTGAATTTTTATTTTTACTCCATTCCTACCCAACCCCCTTTGATTTTATACATTTGAACTTGATTTTAGTAAGTACCATGGTAGGCTTGGGTGTAAGTGCTCTAAATCATGGATGCCAATGAGCTTACAAGACTATCAGTATTATTGGTGGTGGTGGTTTTATTTATCATCTTCCTTTTACTGGATGCATGGAAAGCATTCAAGATGAAAGAAGATTGGGTTCATTCTCATTTTCTTGTGCTGAGTAATTTATTCATCCAACTGCTTAAAAAGGATTAGTTGTGGATGATCCACAGTGGGCAAGCTATGTTGTGTGTGGTGATGGCATACATAGTGCTAGGTATGGTTGGTAGGGGCTCCAAAGAGTTTTGGGGAAAGATGACTGCTTTGGGAATTGCAATCCTTGTCCAAATGACATCTGAATTGTACAACATCAATTCCAACACAGAGAGCTCTATGTGGACACTTTCTTCACTCTATGGCCAAGAATAGTTCAAATGAGCTTGCTTTCATTGGATCAACTGTCATATTATCCTTCTCTTTCACAATGCTCATACTTCATGGAATAGTCTTCCCTTTATACTATTATCCTTCTTCAGTCTAATTTCACCATTCGCTCTTGTTTATCATATTACATGGCATAGTATTCTCTTTATACTACTATCATCTGCTCCCAATTGCACTATATTTTACCTTGGAGATGCATTTGGACCTTCCGTTCTTGCATTTTCTCTTTCAACTATTTATAATAACCCACAGTTGAAACCATCTTATCTTCTTCAACACAATAAAGTTTGGTGTCCAAAAGATTAGCCCACACGGATTGAACATTATGGAATAAAAGGCCTTGTTGACATTATCTCAAATAAATTACATTTAGTGCATGTTGGGTAAGATGTTATTGTTGCTTGTGAAAAGCCAATTCCATCCTAAATACAAAATATAGATAAGATGTAGGGCCTCATGATAGTGGAAATGCAACCTTTATTTGAGAACCAGTATTGTGAGAAATGTCACCCATTGTATTGGACTGACCATCCTTTCTTATGGGAGCATTTCTACCATTTAAAAGTCATTTGAAGGTTCCTACCATCCATTTTATTAAGAAAGATATGAAACTTCAAGCTTTGAAAACCAATTCCATTCCACTATAATGTGGCAAAAATGTCAACAAATTTGTAGCAGCTAGCATATACTAATGCATGTATAGAGACAACTAGCCTGATCATTTTTTAATTGATCAAGAGCTTGAAATATTTAGTCTAATCATAATGACATCCTTCAAAAAGGTATCCTCACAAGCTGGCTAAAAAAAAACCCCGCCTTTTAAATAAAACAAGAGCTAAGGCATACCATAGCATTCCCACCTTCAGGAAAAATAATTGTGAAAACATTTCCTAAACTGCTCAGCACAAAGAAAAGCATTGCATCCATTGTACCTTTTCCATGTGAATCACTAACAACAACTTTGTAGCTTTCTGTTATCTTTTATAGTTGATCAATCTCTTTTCACTATCATTTATATTCATTGTGATCATTTCTATCTTTTGTTTATAGGTCTCAAAAACTTGATACTCAAACACTTGTGGATTAGAGCTCAGACAAGTAATCCTTCCCCATAATCACAATGCATCCATGGACCAATCCATCAAAACTAGTGCAAACCCATCAAACCCTCTATATATTATGAACTAACAATCTCTTAACCACTTGAGATCTTCATAAAACCTTCACTCTTTTTTGCAAACCAATCACATAGACTCAACATTTAAAGATATTCTTTGTTATTTTAGACTTATCACTTGAATATTTTCTTGGTAAATATGAAGGCGTAGGGTACATACCAATTAAAATCTGCAATCTACAAGGCTTTAAACATATGGAGAGATTTGAATATGCTCTTGAATTTTCTCAACGTCCTACAACATGGGTAAGCATGCATATTTTCCCTCTGCAATGTGTGCAAGCATTCATGTCTTCAAAACTTCTTTAACAACCTTGCAATATGTATGAAACTCTTAGTAGCAAAATGTGGAGGAATTCATCAATACAAAATGAGCAGAAAAACCATAGACAAAACTCCTTGCTATGTGAGAAAAATTTGACTTGTCCCAAATGAAAAATATTTTTTTTTACTGTTTTCCTTCCAAAACATTTTTGGCACCCAGCTATTATTTGCATTTTAAATAAATAATTTTGGTAAAGTTCAGACTATTTTAATTAAAATAGGCTTAACACTTCCAACTATTTCTAGAGGAACATAGTTACACCTAGCACAACATGTGTCACAAGCTCTCGAACAACAGTCATACAAATTTATCTACAAATCCACCCCAATCACCATTTGAATATGAAGAAAACTCAACCATCATAGAAAAATAGTTATTCTTTAGTAGCCACCCCAACTGAAACAAGGTAGGAACCTCAAAACTAGTAGACCACAATGGAAAATCAAACTTTCTCTTTAAACCTATAACCTCAAAATTCCACACTAGAAAATACAAATTCCTTGATGGATGTCCATGCCCTATTCCAAAGCTCCCATTTTGGCATAGGCAGGGAGGAAGCTGGTGAAGGTTGTGGAATTTGACTTTACACCTGCCAATTGGATATTCTCATCATAAAAAAATAGTTATTCTTTAGTATCCACCCCAACTGAAACAAGGAAGGAACCTCAAAACTACTAGACCACACTGGAAAATCAAACTTTCTCTTTAAACCTATAACCTCAAAATTCCACACTAGAAAATCAAAATTCCTTGATGGATTTCCATGCCATGTTCCAAAGCTCCCATTTTTGCACAAGCAAGGAGGAAACTGATGAAGGTTGTGGAAATTAGCTTTACACCTGCCAATTGCATATGCTCATCATAGAAAAATAGTTATTCTTTAGTATCCACCCCAACTAAAATGAGGGAACCTCAAAACCGCCAAACCACATTGGAAAATCAAACTTTCTCTTTAAACCTATAACCTCAAAATTCCACATTGGAAAATCCAAATTCCTTGATGGATGTCCATGCCCTATTCCAAAGCTCCCATTTTGGCATAGGCAAGGAGGAAACTGGCAAAGGTTGTGAAATTTGGCTTTACACTTGCCAATTACATATGCTTGAAAGTTTCTAAAGCCTTTTAAACGAATCCATTTTGTACATATCTTGCAATTATTGTAGTCTATGAGATGAAATCTATTTTAGGTATTTTGTCAAACATTTTGTGTTCCTTGTTAATGCTTCCATTTTTTGCATGTATGTCTACCAAGATAGTTTCTTCCTCTATCCTTTATGCTTTGATGAATTTCCATACTATTCCAAAGGTCCCATTTTGGCATTGGACAGGGAGGATGCTATCAAGGTTGCAGAATTTGGCTTTAAACCTGACAATTGCATTTGCTTGGAAATTTCTAAAACCTTTCCAGCAAATCCATTTGTGCATATCTGAGAGCACATCTCTTTGAGGGACCTTGTCAAACACTTCATGTGCCTTTTCTATGCTTCCACATTTTTCATACATGTCTATCTAGGCAATTGCAACTACACCATCTAAAAAAAATCCTCCATCCTTTATGCTTTGATGGATGTCTATACCCTGTTCCATAGCCCCCATTTTTGCATAGGCAGGGAGAATGGTAGAAAATGTTGTGAAGTTTAGATTTACACCTCCCAATTGCATTTTCTTGAAAGATTCTAAAGCTTTGGCCATCCTTTTGATTGAACAAAACAAAAAATGGTGGGAACCATGTCATGGGGGATGAGAAGGCTGAGCTTTAAAAAACTAGAATTCAATGCATGATTGAGATCCTTGGAGCTACATAATCCACCCCTGCAATTCAAATATTCATTCGTCAGATTGTAGAAAAAGAAATCTAAGATTAGGGTTTGAGAGCGAAAAGGAAAAGGAAGCAAACCTTCCATAGCTGCAACAACCTTGAGGAATTTCCTCTTGCTTTTATCGTCCTCAATCATCACTTGTAACACCATTTTCTAAACAAATTTACTATTAGTTGAAATTTTGATAGGATTCCATGAACAAAAGATATGTATAGAAAGCCAAATAATATGGTCATGCGATATGCAGAGTCTGCTTGGTGCTTAATTGAGCTATCTTCAATGTTTCAGACCAACGCTACAGTTATTCCTTTGTTTTATCATGTTCAACCTTCAGAGGCTTTACTAAGCAAAAAATAAGATTTCTATATGTTTGTGGAGGCAACGTTTCTGTCACCGGTATTTCCACAAAGGTATGAATGGGGAGTGTTCATAGATAAAACAAAATGTTTGGAAATACTAGTGAGTGACAACATTTAAGTAGAAAAAAAATAGTGGAAAACAATTGAGGGATGAAACAGGTTCAATCATCTCTACAGACACTACGATGGTTGATCATCCTTTTTAGCTTTGTCTTCTTCAAATAGGAAATGCCTTTGGCATTATCTAGGACCTTTTATTTATCACCCTAGATAACTTTCATATATGGACTTGATCTTACATGTGTGCATCTAATCTAGTCCATACATTCAATCCAATCAATAGATCAGACCTTTATATATTTTATGATTATCACTTTCGATTCTCCTCAATGCTCTCAATATGTCCTAACATAAAAAGGTATTTTTGGTAACTATTATTTTTCACCTAGTAATTATAATTACTCCTTGATGCCAAACCATGTTAGTATACTAATTTCGAGGTCAAACAAAAGATTAAGGGAAACAATGTCAACACACAAAGATTTATAAAATGATTATGTGTTGTCAACTCATGATAAACACTCTTGATAATTAATGCAAATAGTCATGATTGATCAAGTTTAATAATATAGCATGATGTTGTAATTCCCCACCATGTGAACTCCAAAGGAAAACTAAAAATAACAAATACAACAATTTTTTTTTTCAAAAAGAGTAAAACATAACATAAGATGAATATTACAAACAACACATGTAAAGCAATTATACATAAACAACATATGGTACATCATCTAGGGTACACGTGACTACATTACTAAATGTAAACCCAGACCATAACGATGATTGCCACATCACGAGATTATGTTATGAAATTATAATAAGAATAAGATTACAATAATCATACATCCATTCTAGTACATAAATGAGAAACATCCATATATGAACACACGAGATAATCAGGAATATCCATATATTACATTGATTGAATAAGAATATACATGTACATCATAGTTATGTAATAAAATTACATCGTTTCAGGATTACAAAGGTGCAATTTAGTGTTTCCCGACACAAAGTGGGAAAGATACATCAAATACAAGAGTAATACAAAACTGAACATCATACAATTGAATAGTGGTGAAGCTCTAGATCAACTACATCAGCACAAACTCCATGCTTCATGAACACCATCTAGGAGCCTAATGGGGTGCAAAGTATGTTCCACCCAACCACATGGACCCAAAGGCCTACCCTCCATGTTAGGAGATGACAATAAAGACCCTCGACAAATAAAAGTCAAGTGGAAAGACTACAAGACTCAACCAAACAAGAAACATGATTAACAATACATCAAAGTGACTACTTCTAGAGGCTCACAAAAACAATAGAACAACCAAGGATGTTGTAGGAAGAGTGTCATCACATGGCACTACATGGGTTACCTAGGTTGCCTTTCACTAGGCATGACCCCAATCTATGGTTACCCAGTCTAGCTCTCATTAGGCATCAGCCCCATAGGGTGACACATGTGGGACCACTAGCCTCTCGTGAGGATGAGGTATTGATCTCACTGACCATGGTCTTCTCAGCCCACCCTTAGCTAGTGAAAGCACTAATAGTTTGGGTGAGGAATCTTACTTATCTTATTAGTGTGTACATACCCAACCCACTAGTGAATTTTATTAGGTTATCACTTGTTAAGGAAACTCTTCCATGGGTTACCCAGGCTACACCTTTGTGTGCCTGCCCCCATGAATATCCACTCTCCCTAATAGCTTCAAAACAAGTCTCACAACATCAAGGGGTGTACCAAAACACATAAAACACTAAAACCACAAAAAGCTAGATATAAATGCAAGGCATGGACCTTCTCGCCCCAAAATCCATATAATAAGGAAAAATCATGGTACACGGTAACACCCACAAGAGCTCAAAATCATAAAATCAATCAAATGCAACACAATGGTCTAACCATGAAATTCTGACATTAAACAAGTATCCCCATTGCCTCTAGAAGCCTAAAAAAGTAAACTACCCATAACTTCCCACTAAAGGTACTCACACATGTTGGGTTCCCAACCAACTCAAAACATGACTATACATAAAATCTCCTCAATTAGCAAAACAATTGAAGAGGAAACTACAATCATCATGGAAATGTAAAAATCAATCTTTTAAACTACTAACCCATTCCATGTAACCAATTTAAGGAGCACCTTCAATAATTGCTGCATCGATTTATAAGACCATTTAACATTATACAATTTTAATACATATTTATTTATATGCTTAAATTAAAAAAAATTAATAAATAACACTACACATTCATGATGCGAATTTTGGAGAATCCTTTTTAATAAACCATTACACTTCATTTTTACATATACCATTAATTCATCCCATTAATTAAGAAAGTCATATAACACCTTCTAAATCTAACCGCACATTTTAATTATAATGATTTGCTTCTATTTTAATTCCATTCTATAAATATTTAATTATACCTATATATATATATATGTATATATAAACCAATATAATTACATTTATATAAAAAAAAACAATTATTGTGGAAAAATTAAAAGTATTAAATCTGCTATTTTTTTAAAACAAAATATAACACATTTCATACCCTATTTCTAAATATAGATATACATACATACATACATGCATACATACATACATACATACATATATACATACATATAGGGTATGTGCAGGATCATCATTGAAAAAATAGGCCCTTAAGTGGTGAAAAATTTAGAAAAATTAGAGTTAGGAAACTTGACGTAAAAATTTGAATAAGTTATCTATATTATTTCAAAAATATGTAAGAATAGAATTTGTAGAAAATTGAGTGTAGTTTCTAAACTACTAGGCTTATTTAAAAAAAAAAAATCTATTTGGTGGAAATTTGAAATTTCAATGCAGTAGTACTTAAATTTCAGGGAAAAAATAAGAAGTAGGTGTCTTTCTAGCCACCCTAACCATAATAAAATGATAATATTTTTTATAATATTTTTGATATAAGTAGAGGACTCATTTCCTGATGTGATGCATATTTTTTTATAGTTTTTTTCCAAGTAAATAATTAATTATGAATTTTTTATTAAAAAATTTATAAAATATAAAAACTCATATATCTAACCACCTTAACTTTGTCAAAACTTCATGAAATTCATTTTTTATTTTTCTAATCCTATACTATATGAAGCATAGAATGTGACACATGTTTTGGATTCAAAAAATGTGATACTATTTGAAACCTATAGATGTTTTTCAATTATTCTATCAATTAGGACTTTAGTCATAATTTAAATAGAAAATTAATGATAATTATTTATTAAATTCAAAGTAAGTATAATTTATATTGGTGGAAAGCTGATAATTTCCTTTAAAAACCCTTTTTGATTCATCAATTTTGGGTTAAAAAAAGGTCATCAGCCACATATCCTACACATACCCATCATATTGCCACTTTTTGGCCCATCATGATCCTACACATACCCTATATATATATTCTAAAATATTTAAACCAACTCTATAGCCATGTGCATAAACTACTGGGCGACTGGCTGAATGTCAAAGGCCAATTTCATAGGCTTAAAAGTTACATAGAGGTTAATCAATGATCCAAGCTACACCAAATGCAATGTTAAAAAAAAGAAGAATATTAAACCCCAAACTTTAATTAATATCATGATGGTAATATAAAATACGAGGAAAGGTGCCAATTAAATTGTTTTATAGCCAGCCAAAGTCCAAATTGAAACCTAAGATAAATAAAAATCCAAATCACTAAATTTAACACAACAACTTAAGGACTTCTACCAACATGGGTAATTCAAATTCTAAGACACCCATTTCTAGCTTTAACACAACGATATAAAGGCAAGCAACGAACGGGGTTAAATGGCATTGGTTGTGCTAGGGAAAAGAAATAGGAAGGTGTTTGGACGAATAATATAGGACTATGAAGAACTATTTCCTACATCAAGACAAGACTATCAACCATTTCACAGCTAGAGGAAAAAAAGATATAAATGCTCGAAATGACGACAAATCCAATTCTTAAAAAAAAAATAAGAGGCATCAAATTTGCAGTCAATGAATGCAACAAAAACAAGACTATCAGACCCCATAAAAGCAACAATCAAAAGCCAAATAATGTATGGGAGAAAATTACATCGATGTTATACAAAACATGAGTAAAGATTCATTACAAATGAAATTACTATAAAAGATAAATCAATAACCAACCTCAAGTCCCATGCTCGTTGATGAAGATGATGGTCTAGAACAACCTCTTACACTACCTCCCAACTAATCTCTATTCTCCAAACAACTTCTTTCCAATTCAAAGGCTGTATTTTTTTTAACTTTTTACAAAGAATTATTACAGAACTAGAGAAGAACAAAAATCATTTGTTTCCAAAACAAAAATAGCTTCTTGGGTTGAAATTTTCTCTTCCAAAACCTCCCTATAAGTTTCTGAAAACAAAACCAATAAGGATAGCAAGTTTCCAATTCCATTTTTAGTTTCAAAGTGTGAATGTACATGCACTCATCTTTTTCCTCTTTTCTTGATTTTTCCATCTATTTGCAAATCTTATCACTTTTATTTAATTTAAAATCATATCTCTTTCCATGTTTAATTGATTAGAATCTAATGACATTAATATCCACCTATAATTATTATTTTATTATTTAAACATTAAATCACACTATTTAATTTAATAAATAACCATTGTTATCCACAATACTTTTTATAAACATAACTCATTTAATTACTATTTAAATTATGAATTAATTTAATAATTTGTTAATAACATTCACTTAATAGTTTAATAATTTAATTTAATACTTTAATTAAATCAACATTACACTCATGAACATCGTAAATCAAAACAATACTTGATCAAAATTCATTTAAAAATTTGATAATTTCATTTTGATACTTTGATTAAATCACATAATTTACTTAAATGAACATTGTTAAATTAAACAAATTACTGGAACAAAAATTAATAAACTCAACACACAATGAACAACAACTATATCAAATTATTGATATGCATTAATTAACCAATAAAATGAATGACTCAAATTGAGACGATACCAAAACAAGAACGGGGTAGCAAATAGATCACATCATTAAACACAATGACGAGGTGATGGACTAGGATGGGGGACTTTCTTATCAACTCTTGTTTCCACATCATACCCATTGGGCTTATAGGGCATGCTCAAACCTAATAGTGCAGGAAGAGTCAATGTGTGGTACCTACATTCTACTTCAAACAAAAATTCAAGCAATATATATATATCCAATCACAAGCACAATGTGAGAGGAAGTTGCAACATAGTAGGGCACTCATGAATGAGCGATGCTACACCATCCTCTAACTAGACTCCAAACAGTAACACATCATCATAAATATCACGAAGCAAGCATTAATCAATTGCATAACAACATAATACCACATCGAGATGATAAACATAACTAGTTAAATCCAAACACCATGTATCATCATATCATCAACATCAGAAAAGAGAGTATCATAGTCGTCCAAGAACACTAAATTGTCAACCAAAAAAGTTAAACTGGTGAAACAATCATCATCGTAGTCTCAAAGTTCACAACATAACATGAAAAAGTATCAGAATAGTGACAGCAACCTGAGAGGAATTACAAATGTCTAAAATTAACTAGGGCCTATCCTTTTATTTGTAACATAATTGAAATGATGAAAAAGTTGTATGATGGTGTTGTCATTTTATTTTAGGACATAGAGCACACCCACCTTTCCAATTTCATTCAATGATAACCCTATAGATCTCAATGCAAAGGAGAAAGAGATCTTTCAATAGGGTTGTCCTAGGGGTTGAATGCATTTAAGTAATAACCAGTTTATCATTTTAATTGTAACATAATTATCATAAGGGTAAATTATACCAAAATTGAAATGTTGAATTTAAGAGGAAATGGATCATTTTGTAGGTACAAAGTGATGAAGATCACTTTAATGAATACACAAGTAATTGAAGGAAGAAAAATTATAAAATTATGTACTAGGATGAGTAAATAGAAATGACTGGAGATAGAAATGGAAAAGGATTGGATTGCATTCTCTTTCTCAATTAACAATGCACCATATATGCTTATTTTGGCACTATGAACAATCAAGTAAAAGTGACTAAAAAAGTGACATGAAATGTGTGAGATATACATTATTCATCATTACATTTTACTCCTAGTTTGACTTGTATGAAAAATAGATTATGAGAAAGCATGTCAAAGTAAATGGAAGTATTCTTCATATAGTAAAATAAATTTATTCAAAAACTCATAAAGATGATATAGATATGGATGATGATTTCAATTTGATATTTTTTCTCCTAAAGGAAGTGGCCAATCTAGAGAAAGTACAAAACCAAAAAAAAAGTAGAATTATAGAAGAACCAAAAAAAAATGTTGTTTATAATTAAAAGAAAAAATGAAAAAATAAACGGGTGATAGATATTCCACTTGTCATGGAAAAAGAATAGTGCTTAGGTAGGAAACCAAAATATATCACCTTAGGGAAATAGAAGTATTGTGGTACCATCTAGAGATGAGCTTTGATCATGTGAAAATCACTGTCTATACTCAAATGAGGAAATTTAGTTACCATATATGCCTCCCTTATAATTAATTTCTTGCAAATAATGAAACCAAGTTGGTGAAATATACATGATTATACAAAAATATGAATTATTTTAAACAATTATATAAATATAGTATCATGTATCACATTCATAAAATTATTCCATCAATAAATCCCAAATAGGGAAGAAGTATAGCCATGAAGTGATAGATAAAGGTATCTTGCAAGATCAAAGAAAAGTGTGGTATCTTGAGAAAATTAATGAAAATCATAATCATACAAATGTAGGATATAATGATGATGAGTAAAAACATGATAAAATTAGATAAGTGTGAATATAAATATAATACTCTTAGAAAAAAATGTAATTAGGAAGGAAAATATGAAGGAAAGGGAGAATTTGTGTCTATAAAAGTGATGAAAAATGAGGCTTTGAATTTGGAAGGAAAGGGATCATAATGGGTGTACAAATTTGATGATTACTTTCATGAATACATAAACAATCCAAGTAAGGAAAGTGCTCAAATTATGTATCAGAACTAGTACATGAAAATGAGTGTAGAGTGAAATGGAAAATGATTGGATTGTATTCTTGTACTCAATCAACTAGCAGTCACATGTGTAGGCATGCAACAATCAGCCGATAGGGTGCACCATAGATGGTTATTCAATGAGAACTAGGAAACATTTTTTTTTTTTGAATGCTATGTGTGGTATAAATAATTAGTAATATTTGGAATTGTTTGATTGATTCAGAAAAGGGAAATTGTGCTAATAAGACAATAGGAAATAACATGAGGTTACTTCATAGTACGAAGTGAATATTATGATTTTGGACTTTATGTAGGGTAAAACAGGTGGAGTAGATCATAATGAATAGATATTTTGGAAAAAAAATCAAGCATATCGATACATATGTATTAAACTTAAATCCAACATATGTGTGCATTGAAAGATATCAATTTGAATAGCCTAACTTTAATATATTACAAATCAGTTAATTTTGGTGTAAAGATTATTTTATATCTCTTCATTTAATTTGAGAATTGTAAAGCATTATAAACCTCATGTTATAGTCCACTTATCCATTCTTATCTCACACACAGTGCATGTGAGATTAAAAACCATTTCCATAAAACGTGAAATTGGTCTTTGCATTTTTAGATCAGAATTTATTAGTTGAAAATTGATTATGAAAATGTAAAATAAAACTATAGGTCATGTTGAATGAATCTTATTATTTGCAATATATTAATTAATCTTAATTCCAAGTAATTAATCATTAATAACTTTATTTTTATTAATATGTAATATTTAATAATTTTAGTTACAATAGTTATTTAAAATTGATTTTAATTAATAATTGTAGGAATCACAAGTAAATAAAGATGATTGGGAATCTATAGTAAAATAATTCTCAATAAATATGTTTTTTTAATAAATTTATTCTTTAAAAATTAGAATTAAAAAATTAATTAAAATTAAAATTTATCAATAATTTTTTTTTAATAATAGTAATTTGTCTCCAAAATTTCAGATATGATATAAATCTAGGTATATGTTAGTTTTATATTTATTAAACGCAGATACACATCTATATTTGATATTTTTGTCTAGGATCAATCAATCTTGCAATATATTAATTAATCTTAATTTCAAGTAATTAATCATCAATAACATTATTTTTCTTAATATGTAATGGGTATGTGTAGGATCATGATGGGCCACAAAGTGGCAATATGTAAGTGATACGATGGTCCATGTGGCTGATGACTTTTTTTACCCAAAATTAATGAAACGAAAAAGAGTTTTTAAAGGAGATTCTCAACTTTCCACCAATATAAATTATGCTTTACTTTGAATTTAATAAATAATTATTATTCATTTTCTATTTGAATTATAACTAAAGTCCTGATTGATAGGTTGATTGAAAAACATCTATAGCTTTCAAACGGTATCACATCTTTTGAATCTAAAACATGTGTCACATTCTATGCTTCACATACTATAGGATTAATAAAAGAAAAAATTAATTTCATGAAGTTTTGACCAAGTTAAGGTGGTCAGACATACAAGTTTTTATATTTTTTAAATGTTATAATAAAAAAATCATAATTAATTATTTACTTGGAAAAAAATTACAAAAAAATATGCATCACATTGGGACATGAGTCCTCTACTTATATTAAAAATATTATAAAAATATATTATCATTTTATTGTGGTTAGGGTGGTCAGACAAACACCTACTTCTTATTTTTTCCCTAAAATTTAAGTACTACTGCATTGAAATTTCAAATTTTCACCAAATAGATTTTATTTTTAACAAATAAATCTAGTAGTTTAGAAACTACATTCAATTTCCTAAAAATTCTATTCTTACGTATTTTTGAAATAATATAGATAACTTATTCAATTTTTTACGTCAAGTTTCCTAACTCTGATTTTTGTTAATTTTTTGCCACTTAAGGGCTTGTTTTTTCCATGATGATCCTGCACATACCCTAATATTTAATAATTTTAGTTACAATAGTTATTTAAAATTGATTTTAATTAATAATTGTAGGAATCACAAGTAAATAGAAAATGATTGGGAATCCATTGTAAAATAATTCTCAACGAATATGATTGTTTAATAAATTTATTATTGTGTTGTAGAAAAAAGTACCTCTTGCTTGATTTGGGCATAATTGATAATAAATTGGACTTAATAAGGCCTTGATTTAGTGTTGTGAGGTGTTTAACACGTCCACATTAGGTCTTGGTGTAATTCCCAGCCGTATGAACCCCAAAGGACAACAAACACCGTATAATTTTTTTTTTTGAAAGTGAAACATTGCAGAACATTGCATATGATGAATGTGTGCACACATTACATGAAAAACAATTATGCATTTACTAAATCTTTCACGTCCTCTGGGATACACGAAACGGTCATTACAAATCATAAACTTTTATCAAATGGGAGAGACTAAACAACCAAGAACACATAGTGATGACACACTACTATTAATGATCACAAGCATGGAAAATGATACATCATTTCATTACAATTCAAATCACAGTTCCATAATACAACTGCAGAGCATATTTTCAAATTTTGCAATAATTTCAGTTTATTTTATTTTGTTTACTTATAAGACAACAACAACATGATTCACTACATATAGCTATATTTAATGATCACACAAGCTACAAGAAAAGATAGAAGTGATTTACTAACTTTGGCAATAGAGTCTACTTACTGAGGTCAGCTTAACATACCTCTTACATTCTATTTTATCGACATGTCCTTGCTCCCAATGCCTATACCTGCAAGGTCTACATGACTTGGCACACACATCAAATCAAAGATAGTTAACACATGATCACTAAGAGAAGCTATATAAATCAATGGTAGTTTTTTTTTACGTTATTGAAAATAAACGACAAATATCAAACAAGACTCAGGAGAACAGTCCTAGGGGCCCGACCTAATGCCTCAGGAGCTCATCACTCGATGGCCTTGCCTACGTATATAATTCGCAGAGGCACCGTAGTTCGACAACTTGAGCTGCTCCAACTCATTGACTGACCAACCAAGGGTTCACTCATAATACTTTCAAGGAGGAATCTACCCCAACACAAAAGTAATACAACACCACAAATACACGCTAAACTCAAGCCTCTATTCATAAGCATTATTTGACCCATACAAAATTACATACTAGAAGAGTGGGTATGCAACCCTTTCTAGGGTCTATCACCCCAGACAGTTTCTTAGGCGGCTGCCACCCACTTAGGTGAAGCCGAAGACTGCTGAACTAGACAAGCATATTCTTGCAAAAATAAAATTAAAAAAAAAGGCTACTCAAATATTTATTCATACTTGCACAAAAAAGGTCACAAGGCATAGCAACATTTCCTTTTAGTTGGATAGTTCACGATAAAACATATACTTATATATCTTATAGCTATCCACCGTGAAAGAAAATAGTGATTTCATATCATTCTTGGTTAACAAACAAACAGTTAGTATAGGTAAACTTACAATAGATATCAACTCCTTATCACTAGTCAAACACTACTCAATAAACCAATACTTAAAACTTAAACATTCAACGATATCAATTTATAATATACAAATTGATGATTAATGTATGAAAACATTTCAAGGGTCATTCAAAATGATAATTCAACAATATAATATCAACATTTGAATTATAAGATAGTACTATTTACAATTATAATCAAGACAGTAATCTACACTTGAACTATGTTATCCTTTACTATTTCTTAGCTCCTATTAACTAACATTCCCTTGAACATATCAATCAATCATCTTTAGAACCTATGTATAGCTAATAAATTGAACTAACATAATATATGCAATTAATAAGGTTGAATCTTAAAGCTATCTAAAACTATAGTCCATCAGTTATTGTTCTAATATTAATAATTGCAATGAATAAATATGAGTTCGTAGATATTCTAATTGGTATAAGTATATCAAGTAATAGTAATGGATAATAAGCTAGGTTTATCACATCATAACTTAAACGATGAATTTTCTAAACCAACAATAAATGAATATCACACAGGTCTATTATAAAAACCAAGTAACCAATAATATACTGATTTTAATTTAATAAACCATACCTACTAAGTCCACATAAGGAAGAATCTAAACTGATCTCTATTTTATCAAGATATTTCTTAGTTGGACAATTCTAAAATCCACAAGTGAAATCATTTAAGAGTTCTCACTAAAACCAAATATCCAAGAATTAAATTAATATGATTATTAAAAGATTCTAACATTTAATATAACCAATTACAATTGTCTCAATATAAACCATACAATAAATTAAGGCTTATTTTCTTTTAAAAATATCTATTCTATCAAAATAACCAATTAAACAAATATATTTAAATATATATATATATATATATAATACATATAATTAAACATAGATATAAATACTTATTAATTAATACATTAAAATAACTTACTATACTCAAACAATGCTAATAATAAAACTAGTGTATTGCGACTTGTATAACTTTTGTTTTCGGATCTGGGTCTTTCTACAATTTTTATTGAAGGTGCGCCATTAAGTATTTTAACACATAAAAAATTCAGCCATACCCAGTTCGTAAATTGTGAGTTATGATGAATTTAGTGACCCTATGTCTCTGTTGTTTTCTACAGGAAAACATTTATTATTTTATCATAGGATTTCATTTTTCCTAATTTATCAGAGGATTTCCTTTGTTTTTCAATCCTACAGAGGTCTTCTAAATTATAAGTGAGATTTTCTAAATTATCTATTGTTTTTATTTTTGAATTTTCTACCATTTTAAATTTATTTCATTAGAGAGAATTTAAGATTTTCACAATTCTTCTACAAAGATTTTTTTTTAAATTTCACAACGAATTAACAGACAATATTTCAACATATGTAAACAAATTATCTAATTCTTTTTTTTTTTTTATAATTTCACAAAATCAAAATAAATATCTACAATTTTGTACAGACAATATTTTAACAACACAATTTAAATAAATATTTAAAATAAAGAACCTGGAGTCCTACGCTTATTTGAGAATCTGATGATGTTTGCTTGTTCCCGATGGCCTCTACGATGAGTTTTTCCTTCCTGCTTCGAATCTCCTCTTTAGAAAACCGTGCTCAAATCTTGAATTCAAATCCTTAATCCCACGACTCTTTTCAAAGTATTCCCCAAAACAAAAGAATGGAAAAATCCCTTTTGAAAACTTCAGAAGATTAAAAAAAATGCATTACAATCATTTTTTTTTTCAATTATTGTCTCCATAAAATCTCTGTGTGTGAAAAACTCACAAAATTCTTAATTAAATAAAAGATATTCCAATTTATTCAAAAAACTCACAAAAATCTAGAATAAAAGAATTTAATTGTTTAAAAGCAAGTTTTTCAGTTAGATATCAAATCACATTCGCTCTTTCATCTTTTTTCATTCTTTTATTTATTTATTTTTTTATTCTTCAATACTTTTTTGTTTTAATCAGCTTTTGCAAGCTTTACTTGCAAGACACATTATCTGATTAATTTAAATAATTTATTCTAACAATTATCCTCAACAAATAATTAATTAAAATAATAAACACTATTTAATATTTTAATTATCATTTAACAAACTCATGATTTTTTTTATTTTTTTATTTTTAAAAACATAAATAAAATATTTAAAATTTTAAATATATTTTAATCTAACATTTTAATAAACAATATTACCCTTATTTAATTAATTCAATCACAACATATAAAATACCATTAGAAACTCTTGTCATATCTTCCTCTTCTGATTCCTTAGTCAGACTACCTACAGATCTCAGGTGAGAATGGAGGGGTACTACACTTGGGCCCTAGCGAAATGAATAAAATACATGTCTTGTAAAGGTGTTGTAAAGTGTTGCAAATCACTTTCACACTTTTCTAGACTTTTAATAAGCATTTAAATCTAAAGGTCCTTTACTCCCCACTTTTGAATTAAATATTATTTTCATTCAAAAGTTAGTTTTTCCCTCTTTTTCTATAGTTAAATAATTATTTTAAATCATTTAATTTTTCATTACCGTTGTCTTCTCTAATTACATAAATCTTATTTATTTAATTATTTTGTCCTTTTGCCCCACTTTTGAATTAAATATTACTTTAGTTCAAAATTTTGTTTTTCCCTCTTCTTCTATAATCAAATAATTATTTTAATTATTTAATTATTCATTAGTCTTTTCTCTCTATAATTGAATAAATATTATATTTATTTAATTATTTATCCTTCCTTATCTCCCCAATGAAATAATTATTTTAATTATTTTATTTTGTCTATTTCCTTTTAGGTGAAACACCCTAAGAGTGCAAGAGTAATCTTTAAGCCCTACCCAAAAATCTATGATTCATTTTGGTGAACCTGCACTATTGAATATTTCCTTTCTGATTTCCATTGCATATCGCATCCTAAGTTTAACTTGCATCAACGTTACATTAGGATTTGCCTTGTGTTTGCATCCTAGGGTTTACAAAATTGCATTAGGGTATATGCAGGATCATCATAGAAAAAAAGGCCCTTAAGTGGTAAAAATTTGAGAAAAATAAGAGTTAGGAAACTTGACGTAAAAATTTGAATAAGTTATATATATTATTTCAAAAATATGTAAGAATAGAATCTGTAGAAAATTGAATGTAGTTTCTAAACTACTAGGTTTATTTATTTTTTTTAAAATCTATTTGGTGAAAATTTTAAATTTCAATGCAGTAGTACTTAAATTTCAAAGATCAAATAAGAAGTAGGTGTCTGTCTGACCACCCTATCCACAATAAAATGATAATATTTTTTTATAATATTTTAGACATAAATACAGGGCTCATGTCCAGATGTGATGCATACTTTTTTATAATTTTTTTCCAAGTAAATAATTAATTATGAATTTTTTATTACAACTTTTAAAGAATATATAAAAACTTGTATGTCTGGCCACCTTAACTTGGTGAAAACTTCATGAAATTCAATTTTTCTTTTTTTAATCCTATAATATGCAAAGCATAGAATGTGATGCATGTTTTGGATTCAAAAAATGTAATACCATTTGAAAGTTATAGATGTTTTTCAATAATCCTATCAATCAACACTTTAGTCGTAATTCAAATAGAAAATGAATAATAAATATTTATTAAATTCAAAGTAAAAAGCATAATTTATATTGGTGGAAATCTGAGAATCTTCTTTAAAAATATTTTTCATTTCATCAATTTTGGGTAAAAAAAAAAGTCGTCAGCCACATACCCTACAAATACTCATCATATTGCCACTTTTTGGCCCATCATGATCCTGCACATACCCATTAGTGAAAACATCATATAGATTTCATTATTGCATTTGATTTTATCATATCATCACAAAGTTCTGCATTTATATTACTTATTTTCATTGTACAAACCTCAAAACATAGAAAACATCCAAAATAATAATAATAATTTGCAAAATACCCTTACTAGGACTCATTCACCACCCTTGACGAATCAGTCCCAACACACATTTTGTTTCATTGTTTTCAACATTCAGTTTTTAGTTTTTCAATTTCTATTTGCATTAGTTAATTTCCCTTTTTAGTACAATTCTTTTATATTCCATTTAAATCATTATCAAAAGCATCCTTTTCTTTAATGGTGATTATGGATAGCATTAGAGTTTTGCAATTTTCATTTTTAGCATTAGCTCCTAGTTCATTTAGATCAAATTCATTAGAAAATGAAAAAAAATCAAACGACCCAATTCAAAAGATGATTCAATTTAGGAAAACCATAACATCCATTCCCTTTAGTAGTGATGACTTGGAAATTTTAGATGAATCCCTTAAATAATTCATCTCTCCTAGATCATCCACTAAAGGTTTGACACAAGAGGATGAAGGGATCGATACTCACGATAATCATAATTGTTCTTCTCCCGATATCTCTCCCATTGGTGATGAAGGTATCTTAGTGAGATAAGATACAATCATTGAAGATCATGAAAATATTGCTTGTCTTCCTCCTCCTACCCCTTGGAAAGACAAAACTGAGATCATGGCCTTTACTCCTAACACCTCCCCTACTTGTGAAAATTCTTTAGTGAATAAGGATAAAATCATGCACAATCATGACAAACACATTTGTGTGGAGGATATGATTGAGAGCTATGACAATCCTACCTCTCCTGCTAAAGTATTGGAATGAAGTGATAGAAGAATGTGAAAGTATAGAAAATCATGATAATCATAGTTCCTCTTCTCCCAATATCTCTCCTACATGTGACGAATGTATTTTGGAGTTAGAAGATACACCCATTGAGAATCATGACAATTTTGAAAGCTCCTCTTCTATAACTTCTAGTTTGGCAGATATTATGGTACAATAGAATGAGATAATAAAAAAAATTCTTAGCATCACTCTACCTAGTCTACTTTCATCTTCCTCCCCTATTTGTGATGATGTTTTTATGAGCAATTGTGAAAATCACATTTTTTGTGAGGAGGATATGTTGGCATTACATAATCAAACCTTTAAGGCCTATTTTTCTTCTCCTATTTTGGAAGAAATTATTGGACAAAAGGGTTGTAATCATAGATAATCATGATAATCATAGTTGTTCTTCTCCTAATATCTCTCCTACTTGTGAAGAAGATATTTTGGGACTCGATGAACTATTCATTGAAAATCATGAGAATCTCCTTTCTCCCTTTCCTAATGTTTCCCCCATCTAAGAATACATAATTGAGCAAAAGGATCCAATCATTTAAAAACATGAATGTGATGCTTTTTCTTCTCTTGATTCCCCTTCTCCTTGTGTTGAAATTACTCTACAAAACCCATTAATGGAATGTGATCAACATCTTGATTTATTCTCTCCTACAAACTATCCTACTAGGGAAGGTATCATAGTACACACAAACATCAACCCTATAAATTCTAAAACACAAGAGAAAAATCATAATTTTCCTCTCATAGAAATCAAGCCATCAAACAAACCTTCACTCAACATCAATACTATCACACAAGATTCTTCCAAGAAAACTCTACCCCTGGTACATCCTAAATTGATAGCTATCTCATTAAACATGTATCAAGTAGAAACTTTATTTCCTTCTCCAAATAAATAACATTAGTTGTTGTTCCTTGCCATGTAATAGTTGTAGGATACTAGCATACTCACTATTGCATGTTTTGCATCCATTGCAAGGGGCAACATACAATCATCCATTCCAGGCTCACCTTTGTCCTGCTCTAAATGGGATAAAAGGGTTAGAAAGAATTATCCTCATATGTCACTTGTCGTTGCCTCTTGTGACTAATCGGTAACCTTTGATGAATGTATAAAAAAAGCTTGAGATGTGGATGACATGTCTTAAGATTGACTTGCATGCGACATACTACCTTTCTTTTTGATGCATCTTATGAGAAACATATGACTTGGAAAAGGGATTTTTGACTAATCTCTCATATTCTCTTCTACTTTAAAGTAATTTCTCACAAAATGGTGTGTAGAAACCTCTTTAAAGTGGGAGCATACATAGACAACATCTTTTTACAAATTTCATGGTGTGATTTAATTTTTCTTGTGATGTGTCCTCCCCTTGGTGGTGTCATTGGGTTTGATTCCTTCCAAGAGTGTATGATCAACTGGAGTGGATTGATACAAACAAAGCATCCCATGGATAATGATTTGACTAGGAATAATGATCAACTGAATTGGCCTGATGTGAATGAGGTTTCCCATGGATAACGATCTGATAGCCTGATTTGTCATCTCTTGAAGAAATTAGGCGCAATGCTCCCCAAGAAGAAGACCTTATATGAACAAAGAAAAATCCCCTTTAGCAAAATTCTTCATATATTCAAAAACATTTACAAAAGTATTTACATTGTGGTGTCTTATCAATTTTATCAGGAGCATAACTTTGGTATGGTTAGTACGGTGGGAAGCCAACACACTGGCATGACTTTCTCACTAAACCACTTCTTTGGGACATCTCACCCTGCGGATGACTTGATGTTATGTGGCAATAGAGTGAGCACATCTTTTCCACCAGATTTTTCTTTCCTTTAGTTCTAGTCATTGCATGATTATGTATCTTGATGGCTTTACTTAGGATCTTGCATCCCGTGGGCTTGACTTCCTTCTTGATCTTTTTCATTCTTTTTCACCTGCATCTGTACACTCATATCTCTCTTGAATGGCTACTTTAGTGTGAGTTTGAAGCAATTTCATCCTCTCACTAAAGTGGGGGCTAAATGTGCCATAGAAAAAAGTACCCCTTGCTTGACTTGGGCATAATTGATGATAAATTGGACTTAATAAGGCTTTGATTTAGTGTTGTGATGTATTTTACACATCCACATTAGGTCTTGGGCCCTAGAAAAATGAATAAAATACATGTCTTGTAAAGGTGTTGTAAAGTGTTGCAAATTATTTTCACAGTTTTCTATACTTTTTTAAGCATTTAAATCTAATGGTCCTTCCCCCCCCCCACTTTTGAATTAAATATTATTTTAATTCAAAAGTGAGTTTTTCCCTCTTCTTCTATAATTAAATAATTATTTTAAATTATTTAATTATTCATTACCCTTTTCTTCTATAAATAAATAAATCTTATTTATTTAATTCTTTCCCACTTTCCCTCCAATATTAAATAATTATTTTTAATTATTTAATTATTTAATTATGCATTATCCTTTTCTCTCTATTATTTATCCTTCCTTTATCTCCCCAATTAAATAATTATTTTAATTATCCCTTCCCTCTCCATTAAATAATTATTTTTAATTATTTATTGTTTAACACCACAACTTCCCTCTATAATTAAATAATTTTTAATTATTTAATTATTTGTTCCTACATTTCTTTTGAAATAAATAAAATTAATATTTTATTTATTTCTTCTATATTGGCCACCTAAATTAAATAATTTTTATTATTTAATTTTCTCCAAAATCCTCTTTTTTTTGCCAATCTTATCTTCCACCTCAAGTTTTTTTTATCTATCCATGTCTTTCTTCTCTCAATTAACCTCCACCCTTGATTAAGTTATTTTCTAATTTAATCTTGACCCTTGATCATGATCCTTATTCCTAACTCTCCTCTATAAAAGGAGACCTTTCATCCATCCATTATCTAAGCAATCCAAGCAATCCAAACAATTCATTCATATCATCAAGCAAGAAAGAATCAAGCATTGAAGAGCAAGAATTTTCATCCATTGTTGCAACAGTTCAAGATCCATCATCATGGAAAGGTATTAATTTCATTATTTCATGTTCAATGCTTCATATTATTTCTTCATTTGGTTTAATTACCTAAAAGGGTTTTGACCAAGACAAACCCCTATTCCCTAACATTCAACATTTATCTTTCTTTCTTTGTGTGTTTGCATATTTAGGCTTGGAAATCATTCAATAATAGGTTGCAAACTTCTTGAAGACAACCTCTTATTTGCAAATCCAAAATATCAATGAAAAATCACTTTTAGGTGCACAGTTTTTGTTTTGCATTTATTGTATTTATTTCATCTTTTTGCATATCACAATGTGTTTTCAAACAGTGCATAAATATAAGGTTTTGCATTCAAATTCAGTCAAATAGATCATCCAATTTCATTTAGATCATCTCATTTAGTCTTGATAACATCATACATTGCATAATTTGAGTAAACCTAGCTAGACTTTTGAGTGGGGTTTATCTCTCTCCTTTTAGGTGAAACATCCTAAGAGTGTGAGAGTAGCCTATAAGCCCTACCCAAAAATATACGGTTCAATTATTACTAAATTAGAATTGAAAAATTAATTAAAATTTAAATTTTTTAATAACTAATTTATTTAATAATAATAATTTGTCTCCAAAATTTTAGGTATGATATATTTTTTTTATTTTTTTATCGGTAAACACTACAAGGGGCAGTACCCTATATTGATTTCCAAAAATTTACAAGAGTAGTAGCAGAGAAATATGGCTGGTATTTTCTATAATATTGACCAACTAGAGCATCCAAATAGGAAAACATGGACACATACCAAAAATCTGGTTGCTGTATCAATTACTAGCAGACCAGGAGAACACCAAAAAACTGTGGTAAATATACCCCACACCCGGGACTAACATAGAGCCTAAAACCATAAACTACTGAAAGAACATTACATTGCACATAGATACAATATCCCAACCTGAAATATTTCAAAACCTTAGAGGTATTCATCTTCACCCACAACTTCACAATGCTTTAGGTACACCTTGTAACTGGCGATTGTGGGACAGTTGGGGCCGCAGTTCCTATGAGTTGGGTCCTTAGCTTTTTCTTCTGGGTCTCATTGGTCATTTTCCTGCCATTCCTCTCCATCACCTAGCCCCCATTCCTAGACATCATCAGTGTCGAACTCATCCTCAAGTTCCTCATCCTCTGTATACCTTATGACCCAACCCCTTGGAAAATTTGTTGTTAGATTTGTAGCTCTAAGGAGGGAGAAGATGCTCCTATCCCTTTCTTCCCAATGTTTTTCAAAACCTTAAAGATCTATGATGTGAATCAGAGATAATTTCATCACCTCGCAACACCTCACACATGTCATATAATAGTTTTGTGGCATGGATATGTTCCTTTCCTCATCCACATTATCTAATGTTGTGTCGATTTCACCCAGCCATGTATGTGCAAAAACCATCTGGGTTAATTTCTTACCTAAAGCCTTGGAAATGCCCATGTGAAGGAGGATTGCTAGAAACATTGCTAGAATCTCTATGTTGGCACGTGCTCTATGGAAGGAATTTAGAAATTCTCGACCCAGCACACTCTTAGTACTTTAAAGGTATCCTACTTTAGATTTACTATTTTTTATCATAAATCATGATTCTCTTGAACTGTCATGTTGAAATTGATCTAGATGTGATGACTACTTTAGATTCCATTCTAGTATTGCATGACCTTCAAGGAAATACTTCCCTTTGTATGCCTGATAATGGCATTTACCTTTTGCTACTTTTTTTTTCAAAATAGCTTAACTGTTGCATTTCCATTGTCACAAATATTTTGTTCCAAGAACAAAACAATGATCCCCTTTTTCTATCTTTAGCATATGAACACAAACCATATTGGAAATCCACTTAGTTACTCATTTACCACAATGCGTATTACTCTTGGGCTGGAAAAGATAACATGCTTCTTTAATTAACTGATGATACCATTATCCATGTTACTGAAGCTTTGTTACTAGTCTTTGTCACAACATTACCATGTGATTCTTGGCATTGTTTTAAAGGGCAACATGTTGCCTCCTTTTGTGAGATAATCATTGTTTCAGATTACACACTTTTCCTTCTTTATACATAAAGAATCCTAAAACATATGAACTTTTGGTTGTACTCTAAAATATTGTTGTTAAAGAACATTGTATACTCCTCTACATTATGATTATGAAGTAATCATGATCAATATCAACTATTTTGCAATGTATTTCCATATGCACTTAGAATATTCATAAAAGATTGTGCATAGATTAAGATAATGCAATTATTATTATGAGTTGAGCTCAACCCTTATGGGAGCCACATTTATCCCCACTCATATTTAATATGATAGATGATTGCACCTATAGCTGCACATGAAACAAACAAGTTAGAAAAATATGTGTATTTTGATGTGCTATTTCGATGGTTTCAATGTTTCTTCTAGGATCTTCAGGATATAAATGTTTATTTAATGCATATCAGGATCAATTTATACATGCATAGGTAAATGATCATGTATGGTATGTAACCTCTCATTTCTTAGAGCATTGTTCTAACGCATTGCTTTGACTTAATGCAGGAAATAGGAGTATCAAGGAGCTAGGAAGGCTAGGACGACTCAGAAAACAGTTGAACAAGAAGACATGACAGAACCAGTCATTCTTAGGCAATGACTGATTACCTTCCCTACATGCATATTCTTTTCTTCATTTTCTTATTCATGTATATGTTCATCTTGATTTTTATTGAGTAAATAGAAGTTAAACTCATGGCTTGTGTGAGTCAAACTAATATTTTTACATTCAATAAAGATTACCCTTTTTTTAGAAAATATTTGTAAAAATATTTCTTATGTTTCATGCATCTAAATGAATGCAATAATCTGTAGTTGTAATCTTTCAAATTATTTCATTTGTACACATGAATGCAATGTAGGGGAGATAGAAAAAATGTACCAACTTCTTTTAGATACAATAGGCTCTATCTGATTGAGCCATAGGTGAAAATATGGTAACATTTTTTGTGGCATCAACTGGATGTTTTCCCGCTAAACATGTAAACCAATAGCCTAGACTTGTCCATTGGGAATGGAGTCACTTTGCAAACTTAGAGGTAGACCTAAAACAATTTGCATACAGTTTTGTATCTCACTTGAGACTAGTCAGAATAGGACACTTATTGAAAATAGGGAAAAAATTGAAATGAAAACTACTATTGTGTTGGAACAACACTTAGGGAATGAAACTTGCAACTAAACTATAGTGCAGTAGCACTTTATTGAAAGTATAAACTTAACCTAATATTCACAATGGTAAATAATACCTCAAAACAACATTTGAGGTGAATCCTATTAAATGGGATTGGTAATATTTCTCCATCAATGTTTGATAACCGGAATGTGTTATGCTCCTTACATTCAATAATGATAAATGGACTAGTCTAGAAATGATCAAATTTTGTATGCTTACCTAGTCCACTCTTCAGCACATCCCACTTGTGGACAATATCACCTTCCTTGAAAACTTTGGTTGTAGCTTTCTTATCAAAGGTTCTTTTTGTTTGGAGTTGATGATACTCCAAAGTCTTCATTGCCTTATCTCTTGTCTCTTCAAGATCCATGAGCTCTGCATATCTTATGAACATTGGGTCCTATTCTTCAAACATTTCCAACTGGTGAACAATGTCAAGAGCTAGTAGCTCTATAGATAGAGGTAATTTGGCTTCTTTTCCATAAACTAGTACATATGGTGAATTACCAATTGATCTCTTAGGGGTAATTATATCTACCCAAAGTGAAAATTTTAATTTAGAGTGCCAAACTCTTTGATTCTACTCCATGGTTCTTTTAATGATCCTGATTAGGTTTTTATTTATACTTTCATCTAAACCATTACCCTGTGAGTAATAGTTTGAAGAGGCATTCAAATTAATTCCATGTTTAACAACCCAATCTGAAACTCTTAATCCCACAAATGCAAGAGAATTATCTAAAATAATGGAGTCAGGAACTCCAAACTGGGTTACTATGTCTTCATAGAAGCTTAAAACTAAAGACTCATTAGCTTCTTTCAAAGCTACTACTTTTTTCCACCGTGTAAAATAGTCAGTGGTTGTAAGTACCCAATTGTGACCAGCACTAGAGGGTGGATTTATTGGTCTAATAAAGTCTATGCCCCATCTCATGAAGGGTTTTTCAACCTAAATTGGTTGTAAAGTCATAGCTGGCAGTTTCTCCTTTCCTGAAAATAAAGCAAATTTAACACATTTCTTTGACTATGCATAGCCATTCTTAAACAAGCTAGGCCAGTAATAGCCAGTTCTCATAATTTTCCAGGCTATTTTTCTTGGAGCAAAGTGACCACCTAAAGCAACATCATGAAACTCATGAAGCATTTTTTCAATTTGATTAGTGTCAATACACCTTAATAAGACACCATTTAGGTATTTTCTGAAAAGAATATTATTAATGAGCACATATGGAATTGATTGTAACCTAAAGTACCTTCTTTTAGCTCTATCTAGACCTGGTGGACACTCATCAGTCTATAGGAAATGGGTCATATCTCGAACCCAACTTGCTGCTAATACAGGTGTAACATTCTGAAGCTCATTATCATTGAGTAGAACAGTCTCTGATTCTATATTTTGTACATCTTCAAGAGTTGAGGCAAGCTACTCACAAATTCCTCTTCCTCTGACAAGTTTTGTGATTTTGATGTCAACATCGAACTCCATAACTCTTGTGATCCAACCTACTCTTTCCTCACTCAAATCTTTACTTAACAGAAATTCTTTCACACTAGGGTGTGCAACTAAAAGATGAATCTTATTATTGGAAATTAGAGGCTTAAATTTCTTCAAACTCCTAATCACAGCGAGAACATGTTTCTCAACAAATGTATATTTCTATTCATAATCAGCAAGACCTTGACTAAAAAAGGCTATTGGTTGCTCTAAATTATCATTATTTTTCTAAACCATCATAGCAGAAATTAAACTAATGCTACCAAAAGCATAAAGAATAAAATCTTTAGAAAAATATAGATTTACCAGTGTTGGGGCTGATGCTAAAGCTTCCTTTATTGCTTCAAAGTTGTGTTTGGCTTCTTTAGTCCAACTAAAAATTTCATTCTTCTTAAGCATGGAAGTCAAAGGCTGTAACAAGTTTGCAACATTAGGTATGAATCTCCTCAAAAAAATTATTCTACCTAAAAATCTCTGCAATCCTTTCTTGTGATTGGGTAATGGAAGCTCAAGTATGGCCTTGACTCTCTCAGGGTCAATAGTAATTCCTTCTTTTGACAACATGTGTCCTAAAAATTTACCCTCATGAACTGCAAAGATACTCTTTTTTGGATTGAGAGAAATACCATACTCTCTGCATTTTTTAAAAACTTACTTGAGATGTGACAAGTGTTCATCTGCTTTTTTGGAATATATTGTAACGTCATCTAGATAAACAAGCAGGAATTTCTGAATTAACCTTTGAAACGCCATATCCATGGCCCGCTGAAATGTGGCACTAGCATTAGATAAGCCAAAAAGAATTCTCTTGTAGGCCATAGTGCCCCACTTTGTTGTAAAAATTGTTTAATATTGGTCCTCTTCCTTGACTAAAATCTAGTTATAACCAAAATAACCATCTAGAAGATAAAATCTCTCTGAACTAGCAACAACTTGAAGAATCTATTCCATGGAGGGTAAGGGATAATGATATTTTAAAGATGCTCTGTTAAGATCTCTAAAATCTACACATAATCTTATTTCCTCGTTCTTATTTCTAACCAGAACAAGGTTAGAAACCTAGGATGTGTGTTTAATTGGAGATACAATACCCCCCTCAACCAACTTGGTTAGCTCTTTGATCATTAAAGGTTCAAGCTTGGGGTTCAAAGGTCACTGCTCTTTTCTAACATGCTTGGAATCAAGTTCTAACTCAATTTTACATTTTGTGCAATATGAGGGTCAAAACCCTTTAAATCAGAATATTTCCAAGTAGAAACATCATGAAACTCTTGGCATAAAGCAATAAAATATTTTCTATCTTCAGTTGAACAAATCTTGCCTAACTTAAGAATCTTACCTTTAAAGATTTCAACTTCATAATAGTCTTTTTTCACTTGAATGATGACTTTACTCTTCTTAAGCTGGTCATCAGTGTTGAAAATAGACTCCAAGGTAACCAAACCCTTGGGTAATTTTTTTTTCTTGAACTTTATGACTTGATCATCATACTATTGTTTAAGCTTCTCTTGATTCACTACAGAAAACCAATCCTCTTGGAGCAAGAAAGATAAAATCTACTCATCACTGTCAAATACTTGCCAGTTGATGTTGTTGTTAGGAATTGATTGCCTGATAACCAATTTTACACACTATTGTATTTTATCTTTTTTTTTATCATTTGGGATATCAAATTGCGCTCCAATTGCTACAAGTCTGTCAGCATGTTTATTCTAATTTCTTGAAATAGAAATCAGATTGAAGGCATCAAATTCCTCTATTATATTCCACACTCTATTTATGTAGGACTTCAATGCATCATTTTTAGCAACACTCAGACCTCTTACTTGATTAACTATCAGTTCACTATCTCCATAGACCTTCAAATAGTTAATTCCTCTTTTTCTTTCCCACTCAAGACCTTGAATAAGTCCTTCATACTCAATAGTGTTATTTGAGCATACAAAAGAAAAATAGAAAGCTTAAAAATACCTATCACCCTGTGGAGAAACAAGCATTGCACCTCCACTAGATCCATTCTTACTTCTAGAACCATCAAAATACATTTCCCAAAGTTCATTTTGTTGTTTTAACAGCTGATCTAAACTTTTTTCAAGGTTTGGAACCTCTGCATCAGGTTCAAGCATCACATAATTACCCATACCAACATCGTGAATAAGATCTTGAGGACTGTCTAACACATTTTCTACTACCCATTCATGTAACAACACATCAAGAATTCTTTTTTCTTGCATCTCTTGAGTAGTAGCAAGCTCACTATCAGTAAAAATGACACAATTTGTGTCTGCAACAATAGGAATAGCATTGATAACACTTGGGTTGTATGGCTCAATGTGATCCTTGGCCAACTTTTCAGATTTAAGGGTAACCTTGGTTCCATATCTCATTCTAAACAACATATGTGACCAATTAGCTGAAACATATCCTCCTAGTTTGGCTCTAAAGTCTCTTGATAGACACAAAGCAAAGAAAGGTGGAAGATCTATGTAACATATATCTTGTGGAACTGAAAAATTTGGACAAGTGTGAAGTGTAAGACTTAATCCTTTTATAACACCTAAAGTATTGACTGAGGTTCCATCTAACTAAATCACTCTTTTCTCTAAAGGTTGATATTTTAACCCAAGTTTATCAGCTATCTACTTCAGCATGACAGAGCTACTAGCTCCACTATCCACCATATAGTTGTGGACTAACTTATCACCTATGATCACAAACACATAAAACGAAGGTGGTTTAATATCCTTACCCATTTCTTTATTGGATTGTTTATCATTATCTTGAGGATCATTTGTGAAGATGGCTCTAACTTGACCTATTGATCGCTTGTCAAACATTTTTAGATTTGACAAAGCTGAATGTAACATGTCTTTTTGGACTGGAATAGCTAATGAGTCCCACATAGACATCGTTACATTTATCTTTTTCATATTCTCAATAATATTATAAGGCACAGTTAGATTTACCTTCTAATGTACCTCTACACCAGCATGATCAGCTTGCAGGTGTGGCTGCTCCTTAGCATTAACTTGTTGATTCGCAAAATGTTAGGTGTTTGTGATGTAGATGGTCCTGCAGCTGATGCTTTTCCTTTATCAACTACTTATTCAAGTTCAAAGGCTCTTTTCTTTTCTCTTGTATTTGCTGCAACTGGAGAATCATCTACATTTACTCCATAGAATTCTTCACCCTACTAGTTAAGCAGAGTAGCTTCATTTGTAAATTTCTCCTGTTGTTGTGGAGCTACATCATTAGGTAGACTTTGTTTTGAACTTGCAACACTTTGCACCATTAGTGCCTAATTTATAACTCCATTGGAGCATGTGGCCTGATTATGTGGTTGGTTGCATGGATAGCACCACACATAATCAACAACAAAATTATTCTAAATAGGGACAAGGTCTCTAGTTACACTATAGGTGTTGGATTATATGCCTGGAAAAGGCCTTGAATTTACATTATGCCTTGGACCTTGGTATTGCTGCCTATTACCTTGAAATGGTTGATTTGCAAGTCTATTATATGACTACTGCTTCTCTAAATTGACCAATTTGTTCCCAAAAGTCTGTAAAATGTTCTCAATCTTTTGTTGACTTTCTTTAATCTCCTACAACTCTTGGGATTGAGCTGGGACTGTAGATTCTTCTTTACCAGCAGCTAGTAATGTTGAAACAATAGGTAATGGTGCAAAAGGTGGTATCTGTAATGGCATATTAGGATGAATTTCAAGAAAAATAGGCATTGGTGTCTTGGGAGCAATCTTTCCTACCTAAATTAAGTAATTTTATGCTTTAATTGTTGTCTCATATGCATCTGGTAGAGAAACTGCTCCCATTGACTGTGTCATAACAACTATATCACTATTAAGAGCTTTCAAGTAATATAGAAATGTGTATTCGGGAGGTGGTCTCACTGTTGCAGGGATTCTGTCCCAAGTCCTTTGGAACCGAAAGTTGAAATCATTCATTTGCTCCTGAGGAGCTCTTTTAATAGTAGGCAGCTGGTCCAATAAGGATAAATTGTCAGATCTGTCCTGAAATTGTTTGTGAAATTTATCCCCTAACTCATCCCATGTTGCAATAGTGCCAACCCCTAAACTTCTCAACCATTGTAAATCCCTTCCTTTGAATGATACAGCAAGTATCCTTACAACTACGTCTTCTTGAGTAATATGGTGCACACCACACAAAGAAGCAACATCCCTTATATGCTCAATAGGAGTTGTCTAATCTTCCCTAGTGAAGATTGGCAAGCTCTTTAAAGCTACAACTGGTATGTCATTGTGTTGTTCCATATTTAATGTACTGCCTCCATTAAACAACACAAAAGCCTAATTTCTAGTTGCCATTAGAGGTGGATGAGATGAATGAACTTGAGTATGAATAGCAGAAAATAAAGTTGTAAAACTTGAAAATATGGAAACAGTAGGCCTTGGGGCTATCACAGTGGAAGAACTGCACATTCAGATACACTAATATGGAGAAAGGACCTTGAACAAATCTTCAGTGATCACGAGTGCCTTACATAGATTAACGGACTATGGTGTCACGAGTGTTGTAGACTTCATTAGTTATCTACTTTCTTTGTTTTATGTTTTAAGAAAAACTAATGTTTAGTTTAGTTTATACAAAGAGGCATGAATTTTGAAAAGATGTCATGTTTTGTAATGGTTTGAAGCTTGTTGCTTCTCTTATAAAAGAGAAACCAAGACTGAATTTTGATATCATCATCATAGGAATTTGTAAAAACATATATGAGGAGACTTATGTTATATTATAATATCTATTTGAATCAATCAATGGAAAAGAAGATTTAATCTGGTGCTCGAATTATGGTCTCAATTATTTGTTGATAAAACTATGTATGATTGGAATTTTTTATGCATTTTAGGTTGGAATATAGGGGTATATTATGAAATGGTATCAATTATTTGTTCATAATCATCTACATTGCTAATTACATTGCATTGTACATCTTTCAAACTCAAAGCATTACTTCACATTGCATAACTAATAACTAGATGTTGATAGATGACAAAATTTCAATTACAATATAGTTTTTACAAAGTCAACCTAAGCAATTATGCAATTACTTCACATTGCATAACTAATAACTAGGACGAGCTTCTAATTGCATTTTCTTGTCATGGCATTCCATGAGACCACATTTCTTTGAGGAATTTTTCAAACAGTTCACTATCTTTTCGATGCTACCACATTTTTCATACATATTTTCTGCCAAAGCATTTTATCAAATAGTTCACTACTTTGTTGCTATGGCTAAAAGCCTAAAACAAGTGCTTTCAAACAAGATATGAATTCTTGGAAAAAATGTATCAAAGCATAATAGTAAGCAATAACATAGAAAAGGCAGTGAACTGGTTGAAAAAATGCCTCAAAGAAATGTGGTCTCATGGTGATGGAATGCCATGATAATCCATAACAATTTTCTTGTGATGGAATTCATCATGGCATTCCATCACCATGAGACCACATTTCTTTGAGGAATTTTTTCCAAAGTTCATTTACTTGTCTATGCTACCACATTTTTCATACATGTCTACCTGTTAACTACTAAAATTGCACCCTAGCTATGCTACAAGATTTCACAAGTTAAGCTACAGGGCTTAGCTTTTTAGAGAAAACATGGGATGGCCTCTAAGCTACTTATGATGAGAGGTCAACCTTTGAAGAAGGATGGCTTCCTCTTGGTATCACCTATTCTAATGATTTTTAAGGAAAAGGGAGAGGGAAAACTTTACAATAAAACTCATAAAATACTATTCCTATGGTGATACACCTAAATGAATAACATGACCTGTAGACAGCTTTTCCACACAAATTAAACAAACGATGAGACTAAACTCACACAACTCAGCTTTATATCCCTCTTGCATAAGTACTTCATAAGAAGATATTTGAATTGCTAAACTCTTGGAGGGAAATTTTTTTACTCTCACAACTAAAAGCATTCACAAACTTTGATACAACTTATGACCTACAATATGTATATATTTCTATAAAAGGTGCTAACTTTAAGACAAAAATTACAAGGAATCTGAAAACATTCACAAGTAACTTCATCAATTAAAATCATGCACACAATAGAACAGAAGAACTGAGAAGGTAAAACACTTAAATTTATTGCTTAACCATGATATCCACTACCATATTAGCCAAAAGACTGAGTTACAAAAGTCTGCAAAAAATCTGCTAAAGGACTTCAAAATTCACTAAGTGTAGAAACTGCATAATCAAGAACTACTCATAATGAGTTACGAATTATAATATATGATCAAGTCCAAGTAGCTCCACCAAAAGAGGCTCTAGAAGCTTCATGAACTCGGATGGCTTCAAAAAGCCAAAAATATAGCAATAATATCTTTTCAAAAAGATCTCATAATGGGTGAAAAAGTCATGCAAGACTTAATCAAACCATAATTACTTCTAAAAATGCTCAAAACAGCCTATATTCCTTCAACAAAGTGATGAATCACCCCTAAATTTCCTCATGTTGGCAAACAAAACTCAACTCCCCTAAATGCCCTCCATAATCATAAACACAAATATATCCTATCTCCCCTTATGACTTGGTCATATAATTACATGTTTCTTTGCATTCATAAGATAATTATTTAAAATAAATGATTATAAAACAACATTTATATTTAACCATTTTACAATATTATGCAAAAATAAAACTTTTCAGCTCCATGCATTTAGCCATAAATAAAAGTGAAAAGAATTACTAAGTCACAATTGACTTAGTCATGCCTAAGACATCTTTTACACTTCATGCCTTAATTAAAAGGAAAAAGAAAAAGCTATGGGTAATTAGTTGCAATGTATTTTTAATAAAATGAAGGAAAAAATTTCCTAGCCTTATTAGCCTTGCCTTAATTAAAAGGAAAAAGAAAAAGCTATGGGTAATTAGTTGCAATGTATTTTTAATAAAATGAAGGAAAAAATTTCCTAGCCTTATTAGCCTTCTTGAAATCTAGGGTTTCAACCCTAAAAAAAAAGGAAAGAAAGATTAGCTCATTTTTTACATGAAGCTTCAAGAAGAAGTCGACTGCCATCATGAAACCCTATCATTTTCTTGTTGGAGATTTTTGTTCTTCACATCACTGTGAAAGTGTATGAGGTCTAAAACATCAAAAATTTGGTTTTTCCTTCAAACCTGGAAGATTCATGTGTATTTTTAAAAAAAAAATTAAAAAAAAAAAAGAACTTTTGTCTTCAGGGGTTGTGGGTTTTGACATCTTCATCAGTGACAAAGAGGAGTAAGTCATTTTATCATTTTCCCTCATATTTAAATAGCAACTTTTTTGTCGTATGTTTTGGTTTCCTGTGCATTTTATGCTCAACTTGAGCTCTTCCTAAAATATTCATTTATGTTTATATTTGATACATTGAAAGAAGACAAATAGCAGTATCATTATTCACCTTTGCTATGACAATACCGTGCAAGATTATAATATGAATGAGGTTTCAAGAAATGTTTGGTTGGCCATTGGAGAAACCTGTAAGTCATAGATTTCTATCAAAAACCTTATGGCCATTCTGGTTTATCACTAACCTGCACCCTGATGCATTATTCTCTCCAATACATCTTCTTTTCTTTGAAATAACACTCTTGGTTTCCTGCAGTTTTCAGAATTCGAGGGTTTCTTCCACAAGCTTCAATTATATGGTGTCCCTTTGGTGGCAGTAACTTTTGTTTACCATTTGAAAACCCCAAGCACCTTCAAATACATTATGTTGGCATCAAGCATATGTTAATGAAATTGTCTTGGAGGATATGTTACAATATACAATGCTATCTTCTCTTTGCTTTTGAAAGATTACTTTCTTGAGCTCCATGTTTCTTTCCCACATGAGCAATAAAACCCATGCCTCTATTGTAGAATACCCGTGAGGGTTTTTCTTTGTTTTTGCTCCTGTAGATTGAGATTATTCTTTTTTTTTATATAAATTTCATGCATTTCTTTTCCTATAGCATTATTGATTTCTGAAACAAACTCCAATAGGATTTTTGTACCTTTGTGGTTGCGGGTTGTGTCTATTTCCTCATGTTTCCATATCAAGGGTTTTCTTATCTATAGCCTTCATTGATACTTTTGAAATGGAACTGAAATGAAGGCTTTCATTATCCTATAGTAGGCTGTCAAACTAGCTATATTACTCATGATGCATTCACATTTGCATTGATAAAATAGATATTGCTTTTGTGTAAAGACAAAGCTTCAGCTTATTAGAATAAGAAATATGAGAATTTATATACAATCTTGAATCTCTTTCATTTTCACTCAACATATTTACTTCTGGAAGCTTAAAAGCTACATTAGTTATTTTATGAATGGCACTTCTTTCTCATGATAACACAATTTTTGTACTTTAAAGGTATCCTACTTCAGATTTACTATTTTTGATCATAAATCATGATTCTCTTGAACTGTCATGTTGAAATTGATAGATGTGATGACTACTTTAGATTTCATTCTAATATTGCATGACCTTCAAAGAAAGACTACCCTTTGTATGCCTGATAACTACATCTTCCTTTTGCTACTTCCTTTGTTCAAATTAGCTTAATTGTTGCATTGCCATTGTCACAAATATTTTGTTGCAAGAACAAAACAATGATCCCCTTTTTCTATCTTTAGCACATGAACATAAACCATATTGGCAATCCACTTAGTTACTCATTTACCACAATGTGTATTACTCTTGGGATGGCAAAGATAACATGATTCTTTAATTAACTAATGATACCATTATTCATGTTACTGAAGCTTTGTTACTAGTCTTTGTCACAACATTACCATGTGATTCTTGGAATTGTTTTAAAGGACAACAAGTTGACTCCTTTTGTGAGATAATTATTGTTTCAGATTACACACTTTGCCTTCTTTATACATAAAGAATCCTGAAACATATGAACTTTTGGTTGTACTCTAAATTTTTTTTGTTGTTAAAGAACATTGTATACTCCTCTACATTATGATTATAAAGAAATCATGATCAATATCAACTATTTTGTAATGTAATTCCATATGCACTTAGAATATTCATAAAAGATTGTGTATAGATTAAGATAATGCAATTATTGGTATGAGCTGGGCTCAACCCTTGTGGGAGCCACATTTATCCCCACTCATATTTAATCTGATAGATGATTGCACCTATAGTTGCACATGAAGCAAACAAGTTAGAAAACTATGTGTATTTTGATGTGCTATTTCGATGGTTTCAATGTTTCTTTTGGGATCTTCGGGATATAAATTTTTATTTAATGCAGATCAAGATCAATTTATACATTCATAGGTAAATGATCATGTATGGTATGTAACCTCTCATTGCTTCGATCATTGCTCTAACACATTGCTTTGACTTAATGCAGGAAATAGGAGTATCAAGGAGCTAGGAAGGCTAGGACGACTTAGACAACAGTTGAACAAGAAGACACGATAGAATCAGTCATTCTCAGGCAATGACTAGTTACCTTCCCTACATGCATATTATTTTCTTCATTTTCTTATTCGTGTATGTTCATCTTGATTTGTATTGAATAAATAGAAGTTAAACTCATGGATTGTGTGAGTCAAATGAATATTTCTACATTCAATAAAGATTATCCTTTTTTCAGAAAAGATTTGTAAAAATATTTCTTATGTTTCATACATCTAAATGAATGCAATAATCTGTAGTTGTAATCTTTCAAATTATTTTATTTGTACACATGAATGCAATGTAGGGGAGATAGAAAAATATACCAACTTCTTTTAGATTCAATAGGCTCTTTCTGGTTGAGCCATAGGTGAAAATCCAGTAACACTACCAAAGCATTTTATCAAACAGTTCATTGTCTTGCTGCTAGGGGCAAAAGCCTAAAATAGGCGATTTCAAACAAGCTATGGATGCTTGGAAAAAATCTATAAAAGCATAATAGTAAGTAACAAGCTATGGTCTCATGGTTTTTTTTGGTGCAAAAATCAACTTGATTTTATTTGCATTTTATTTTGCTATTTGAAATGGGGAAAAAAATATGTGGTCAGTTTTGTCCATTTTTTAATTGTAGGATTCTCACTGTTAGTGAAAAAGGTATTTTTCATGAAGGAATGGAAAAGATGCATAGAGCTTGTGAATTATACCCGTACTGTGCAATGACATTGAATCATTTAGCAAACCATTTTTTCTTCACAGGGTAGCATTTTCTTATGGAATAGTTGATTGAGATAGCTCTTGTTTCAACTGACCACCCTCTCATGAAATCTAATTCATATTATAATTTTTCACAATATTATCATAGTAAGGGTGATTATGACACCACTAGCTACTACTATATGGTATTAGTCAAGGAAATCCAAAGGCCAAAGGATTTTGTAGACAGGTTCAATTGAAGCTAGGAGATCTTATGAGTTCTCTCTCAAATTTTAAAAAGGTTCTAGAGGTCCACCTTGAGAAGTGTGAGAGCTTAAAATTTGTAGGCCATATATATGCTCAACAAGGGCACGAAAATAAGGCTTTGGAAATTTTAATAAAGGTAACTCCCATAGATCCATGTGATTCCCATGCATTTATCAAGATGGGTGAGTTATTAATATCGACAAACCCTAGTTTAGTCTTAGATTCTCTTAAGTCAAAAAAGTCTCTTCTAAAGAAGAGAAGAGAATAAGTACCTATTCAATTGTTAAACAACATTGGGGTTCTTAATTTTGAGCATGATTAACTAGAGTTGGCTCAAAAAAATTTTATGGAGGCATTAAGAAATGGCATTTGGGTTGAATTCATAAATAAAAGCCCTAGTGCCAATTTTGTATTTTTTTCTGTGTGCTTTAAGGATATGGAATTCTTCCATCAACTAGAAGAAGGTGGTGTTTCACTTGAGTTACCATGGGATAAATTCACAACACTATTTAATCTTGCTAGGTTGTTTGAATAGCTACATGATATTGAAAAAGAAAATCTTTTATACAAGCCAAAATTGTTCAAGTTTCCTTATTATGTGGATGCATATCTATGTCTTGCAGCCATGGCTTAGGCTTAGAATGAGATCCAACTAAGCCTATAATTGATTGGGGATGCACTTAAGGTGGATAAAAACTCATCAAATACTTTATGTATGCTTGGAAACATGGAACTGAAAATAAATGACTGTCTTAAAGCAAAAGAAACAATTAAAGTAGCATGCCAACTTGTCTTGGCTGATGAAACAAAATGAAAAAGTCAATGAAGAACGAAGGATTCAAATGGAAAGGAGAAAGCAAGAAGAATAACTTTAGCGGGTGATGCAACAAGAGGAGCAATTTGAATATGTGAAGGAATTATGGAAGAGTAAGCGCAAGGACAGGGATGATGACGATGAGGAGGTTGGTTAGTCTGAGAAGAAACATAAGAAGAAAAAGAAGAAAAAGAAGAAGGATAAGGACCACAAGGCTTATGATTCTTATATGGAGGAACTTGATGTTACCATGGAAGATGAGGAAAATTATATGAGTGAAAAGGCACAAGATGATGCA
>VDFB02331433.1:0-21745 GCA_007258455.2 Sequoia sempervirens | reverse complement strand
AATCTCTTCTTTGGAGGTTGCATTTTTAGTCTATGATTTTCAAAACCAAGTTGGTCCCCTATTGGTGGTATCATCTCTTGGATTTTTTTGAAATCTTTTTTGACTTATCCTATTGTATTTACCATTATGAGCACAATCTTGGTTGGTGACTCAACTCTAGTTTCCCTTCTTAGTTTGGATCATATTTAGGAGTATTTGGGTGATTCTTTCTTCATCAACTCTTTCAACTTATTCAAGTCCATCCATTTCCTTTTCAAACACTTGGAGGAAGACCTTCATCACTCTACTCCTTAGATGCCAAACCTTACATATTTTGCTAGCTCTAGTGGGAGATGTGAAGGCTAAATTGGATTTTCTTTGCCCCTATGCTTCAAGCTTCTCACTAAGAAGAATGTTTTTATTGTAACAATTTGTTTATATATTCTATGTATCTTCAACCAATTCTCTATATTTTTTTGTTCTTTTTAGTTGCTATTTAACTATAATTAATACTCTATATCTACAGTTGATGCTCTATATCTCTACTTCTACTATATGGATCTCTATGTATTTTCATTTCTTTGGTCCTTTAATAAAATTTTGATGCTAAAGATTAATATATGATGGCCTAGCGACCATTGATAGATAAAAAAAATACTAGTCATTGTGAGTTGATTTAACACATGTTTGTGTTGATTTTTGCTATTCTCTTATATAATCTAAGGAATTCATTCATTCATTAAAAAATGATGTAACAACAACCTAGAAGTTATTGAAGAGAAATCAAGAATATTTTTCATAGATTTTTATAAGTTAATGACATTAATATAAATTATCATAGATGTATTGCATGCTTACATGTTGTGCCTTATCTTCATTTTTCACCATTGAAATAATCCAACTAAGGATAAACTAAGGAGAACATGACCCTCACAATTCAATAGATTCTCCCAAGGTGTTTCAAAATACCATGATTCCTTACAAACATTAAGACATAACATTTAATATGAGAAAAATCCAACAATCCACATTCTATCATATCAATTCTCTTGTCAAATCCTCAGCATCATCAATTTCTTATAAAATTGGGTTCTTCATGTTTAACATTTTTATCCCAATTGTAAACTTATTTTGAGTCTTCTTGTGCTTGTTAGTTTGTAGTGCAATTGTCATATTCATTTGTGGATATGATGTACTTCTTAGCGGCAATAGTGTATTCCATGCTTGTACTAGTCTAGTTGAGAGGGTCATGTGATCTATATTGGTGTAGACAAGGTTTAATGGTTGTTTGGTATAGTTTGTTTGGGGGGTTGCTTTGTTTGATTTGAGATATTGAACAATCTTTGTAAATGATATCATCCTTAGGGTTGATAGTACTTTCTTGATAGATGTAAGTTTTAACCATCTTATGAGAATTTCTTGGAAAATTCTAGGATATTGTAAAATTTCCATGTAGTCATGATTGTAATAGGTTCCTCTTATTTATATACCCTCCTAATAAAAATCATGATGTCCTCTTGAGATTTGGATTTTTTAGAAACTCTCTTCTTGATACAAAACTCTTATTTGGATAAAACTAAATGTATCCACCATTAAAACGGGTCTTTGAAATTTGATATAAACATTGTATTCTTTTTGAACTTTACAAAATTTCATAATATTATGTCTTCATGAAATTATAATGAATTATCCATTAGATAACCTACATCTTCTAACTATGAGCCTTGTGTATTCATTATGAATTTATTCATGCTTATTGGAGGTATTGAATTAACCATATGCGTCTATTTTTCTTTACCATGAGAAATTTGTAGAGCAAGTTAATTATTATGGTTGAGGAGAGCCTTTACAACAGTAGAAAATCCATGTGAGAAGCTTTCGTATAGTGGAAACTTTAGTCAAAGTCTTTTAAGACATTGCCGTCACATGGACAATTCCAATTTCCATCTGGTGAGAAGAAGCAACAACATGTCACCTCATGCATGACTAGCACACAATTGCAAAAGCATGAGTGACCACCTAGTTTTTTTGATGAATAGACATTATATCTATATTAATAAAAAAAATAGAAATACATATTAAACAAAAAATAATAGGTGGTAAGAAGACACACCACGAGAGTCACATAGAACCAGATACACCTTGAAAATCACATAGAACCAGACACACCTCGAGAATCACATGGGACCACCTAATTTTACTGTGCTGCACACTACATTCTAATTTTCAATCAATTAGCGCTCTTTGTTTGATGTGCTTTTAGTAGCACAGACCTGATCCGATGTTCGTCGGCTTAGACTGAAACACAAATAAGATGGTTCTTGCTTCCCTAAAAATCATAGCAACATGCAAGTTCAAAGCTTATTGAGGACTTCTTTATGATAAAAATAACATAAATTGATAAACATAAAAAGGATTGTTGATTTCTAAGTTTGGATCGTTTATTTATAGCAGCCAAACAAGTCGTGAGCACCTCAATCTTTCCCGTAAGCATTTTATCATTAGATCTCTTCCATAAGCACGTAGACCGTCTGATGGTTTTCTAGTAGCATGCAGCCACAATAGTTTCTTGCGATCTTACCCTAAAGCCAACTGAGGCACAGGCCTCCAGCTAGCGCCATTAGGTCATTTAAATATTATAATATCTCCCCATACATTTGAGATGCTTGTTTATGCTTAGGGCAGGCTCTTTGAACCTTGATTAACATGGGATATTTTTATCATGGAGAAAATTTATCGAGCATTAACCGTATGAATCGAATAGTAAACTCTATCGTGAGGATGTTATAAACAATAAAGTATATCCATTTAAAGAGACAAATATGGCGGCTATCTGGAAGGCTTATACGATGGTTTTTAGAAGTCATATGTAGAGTTAAAATCAGATTCATCTCTGGACATTTTAGTGATCATAATCTCTTCATGGGTATATGAGCCTGTGCATAGTCTTTTCAAGAGGGATCAGGAAGGATTTATATAGCAATCGAAGGCATTATTATAATAGGTTTCATGAGTACTTAATTGAGCGAGTTAAGCACTCAAGTGCTTTTCAGGATCACCACAATCACAAGTGGGATCTTGCGTTGAGTAAACAGGAGAACATTTTAGTCATAGTTACATGTCTAATCTTCTCTTTCAACATGATATTTTCAATGAGTACAATTAGGAAGCTAATGTGAACAACGATAGATGATATAAGTATGCATTTATATTTAGTGTTAATTAGAAATTTGGGTTAAAGAACTTTGAAGTTTTGTTCGTAGGTATGGCATGTGCATTCAAAGGATTTGGGCAAGTGAGGCAATTGTAAGGATTCATTAGTTTTGTATAATTGTATAATTGTTGCAGGTGTTATTAGTATGAGGAAGATTGCATATGGAGTTGTATTTAAGGAATAATAAATAAGTAACTATGATTAATCTTTATATGAATAGTATGCACACGATGAAACACAAACACAATGGCATGCAAGTTGAAAGCTTATTGAGTACTACTTTATGATAGAAATAACATAAATTAATAAACATAAAAAGAATATTTGATTTCTAATTTTGGATAAAGTGACATGGATGTCTATATAGATGCTAAAGTGTTTCAAAGACATGCTTAGAAATTGCTTGGACCTATTTTGGGGTTTGGGTTGATATGCTAAAGCTAATTTCAAGTTACAGTTATGATAATGAGTGTCAAAATTGCAAAGAGGACATTTTGTTACTTAAGGATCTATTTCTTTTGTTAATGAAGAACATTCAAATTGTGTCAAAGAAGTTTATTATTGTCTATGAGTGGTTTCAATTGAAGATAGTGATTTAGAAGATGTTTGAACCTAGTCTAGTGATCAAGTTATGCCAAAGGAGAATCTTGAATAGTAACTATTATTGATGAAACCCAAGCTAGTGTTACATTATTGAAGATATTCAAATGTAGTCTATTGATCAAATTATGCTAAAGGAGAATCTTGAAGATTACTTGTTACTTATGAAGCCCAAGAGAGTCTTATACTTTTAAAGATGTTCAAATTGGAAATCAAAAAGGGAGAATTTTATCTATTCTAAATTTATTCATCAATTAATATTTGTCTTTAGAAAATTCTCTTCATCAAGTACATTGCTTGAATTTATCTCATATGGTAGGTTTGGAGGGAAAAATATTCACAATCAATACCCAACAAAAGCTATACATATGTACAAAAGTTGACTTCTACAAGGATTGGAAACTATTTTGAAAACATATGATAAGTAAAGATTAGCTTTTTAATTTTTTTCTCTTTTGTTCATGGTTTTGTGGTCATGGGCTTGTAGTGTAGATTCTTTATACTATCAAAAAAATCATTATTCAATGAAACCAAGTATTTTTCACATCATCAGTGTCTTGATAATGGTGAGATAATTTGTGTGGTCAACTTGATCACATTTGTGTAGTCCCAATATGAGAACCAATCCTACACATCTATTGTAAGATTTGTACCTTAAACTTACATTTCAAATAGGGTGGTTGTAGATTATGTCTTTTATGGTTGTATCTCCTCAGAAGATACACCTTCTTCTATATTGGATGTGAATATTTAGGTCAAGTGAAGAATGGTCATGGTTGGGTTTATTTTCTCACATAGTGTTGTTGGAAAGAATGATTTCCTGGGATTATCATTAACTCTTCTCTTTCTTCACTTATTTATATACTTTTTTATCAAATTTATTACGATAGGAAATTATTAGGGATTTCATTAGGATTTTAGCATTATTTATATAGATTGATGAATTAATGGCAAGTTAGGATTCAAGAAATTTATGTTATTTTATAATCAACCAATGCAATTGGAGCATTGTAAATTGTCACCATTGACAATTTCACACTAGGTTTTGATCCCCCTAAATTATTGAACCTAATTGGGTCCCTAATTTTCTAAATTATGCATTTTATAGTCAATTTGTACCCTTTCTTGAGAAATTACAAGCATTGAACAAATGCATCCAATATTTTTCCCCCAACACTTAATGTCTTCGAAAATATGGCCAAGACCCATTCGCCATATGGAATATGGGTCACCCTATTATGCCGGGGACCAATTTTAGATATGTCGGTGTTAGAATGTTAACATTCAAAGTTCAAGTTGCAAATGTTGGCTATTGAGATTTAATTCTTGAGAAATTAGAGAAATTAGACCGTAAATACCTAGTTATTGCATCATTTGGTATCTATCTAAAATAAAGAAAAATCATTCATGAGCAAAAAACTATTGTCAAGATCATATATGAGCAAGTCAAGAGAATCATTTCATAGCTTTATTGCAACAATTCTAGATCCTAACATCATGTCAAATCCTATGTGATTTCATGTGTGCTCATGTTATCATTGTTTTGTGAAGGCTAACACTTTTGTAGGTCTCTCAAGAATTCAAGAAAATCAAGCAAGAAAGATCATAAACCTTGGAGTGATGTGCATGACTTTAGTCCTTCAAGGAAGCCATTGAAGGGTGGTGAATTGTAGTACTTTCTGGTTTCATTATTTCTTCCTATCCATTATCTTTTATCATTGGCATTTCCATTGTGGAAGTGGAAACACTAACATGAGATTTGACTAAGGAAAACCCTAAAATGGCCCAATATTTCCTCTCTTTGTGAATGTGCAAATTTCAGGTTTGAAGAGGATTAAAGGGAGCTTGAGGATGAATTGTCCATTCTTACATTTGAAGCCTTATATCTTGTCAATCCATAGAAACTCACCAACAAAATCATCTGACAGTGTTCTAAAAACTTTGCAATTGGAAATTAGAAGCTCAAATCTATCATCAAAGGACCTCAAAAATAGATCAAAGGAGGCATACAGATACCAATATGCCCTAGGGTGACTCTGTCCTCCTACAATGGCCAGAACCAACTTTTCTGGGTAGGTACATAGTCCTTTGCACTTCCCAGATCTTCCTGCAAGTTACTGTTTCAATTTCTTGATTATTGGATTATTGCATTTTTCATATTAGCTCGTGTAGTCTAATTAGGTTAGTTATAGTAAATCAATTCCAATCCATTTTAAGACTCAATGTGATGGAGATTCAAGTCTAACTGGCTCACCTTCATGGTTGCAATTTAATCTCTACACCTTGTTGATCTCCATCTTAATGAAACATACTAAAAACACAATAAAAATATATTTGAATCCTAGAAATTTACAAATTAGAACTAGGGTTTCCTATTTTCTTTATTTCATTTTGGTGAACCTGGCCTATTAACATTATATACCTTCAAAATTTATCCTAGATATAAGTTTTCTATTTCATTGTGTTTCATTTCTTATTTAGGGTTTCACTTCGGCATCATAAAAGACATAAAAATTCAAAAAATTGCATATCATTTTGCATCAGAGATTGCATTATAGTTTATTTCAATCACTTGTATTAGATCTACATTCAATATTGCATTCACAATTATCACTTATTGTTGCATATTTGCATTTTTATCACATTGTCTTAATTTGAATAGATTTTGGAAAGAAACTCAATTATAGACATGTTTGCACACAGAAGGAAAACCTTTATATAGTGTAATAAACATTCAACTTTTGAATTTTCAGAACCCCTATCAAGGACTTGAATGCCCTTATGAACCTCTGTCCTTGTACACTTGCATTAACACACATTTTCACACATGTATGCCTTTGTTTGCTCATTCTATTTGTGCTTCCAGATCTTTGATTTAAAATTCATAATCAAACATTTATTTAGGCATATTTGACATAGATCATAAATTTGAAAGAAAGTGCATTGCTTAGTTTCAAATTTGCATAAAAAATAATCATTTCCAAGTCTTGGAATCTTAGAATCAGTCATTTATTGCATTTCAGATCTAAAAATTACATTTGAACTTGTTAAATCATTTTCAACCTTGTTGCACACTTGTATTTTGAATCAACTTGGCATAAATTAAGAAAGTTTTGGAAAAATATTTACTGTTCAAACTATTTGCAAGTAAATTTAGAATACTTAAGTAGAACCATACACAATTGGTTTTTTAATTTCTGAAAAACTAGCCTAGAATGTAGACACCCTTGGGTTCCTCTATCCTCTTGTTGATTGAACTAATTTTTAAACGAACCTATATTGTGATATCCTCTATTTGTTGTTGTTGTTTGAATCCTATTTTTGGCTATTTTATTATGTTTGTTTTCTAGTTTAGTGTTCATAGTGGGTACACTTAAGTTTTTTGAAACTCACATGAGCTTCATGACCTAGTGTCCTATTTCCAATACTCCAATGAGACATATTTGTAGACTTATGACATCCCATGATGTTGTTACATCCGATGTGGATCCTGAGTCTTCCAACTATTTCATGCAAAGTGTTGTCAATACTCAACTCATTTTGGACTCTATCCCTAATGCTACCATGCCAATGACAACCTTAAAATCACCCATTTTATACATGTTGAGACTATGCTTGCCCATGTTCTTGAAGAAAAACTAAAAAAATTGGACAGATATTTAGAAAGACTTCAAGACTATGTGAGAACTAGATACCTAGATGGTGCAATATTCCCTATAATAGATAACATGAGGAAATTGATTAATGATGATCAAGGATTAGAGGTCTTGTGTTCATCCAGGAGGATCCAAAAGACCAAAAAAATCACATTCCCAGAATCCAATGAAGTTGGCATCATCGCATCGAGCTCGTTGACACGATCTTGATACAATTTGAATCACATCAAAAGGAGATCGTGTGTGAGAGTTATGCTCACTCAAAGTTGGGTCAAACAGGCACTAGGAGGCGATCAAAAAGGCAAAAAAATTGATCTCCTAATTTTTCAAAATTGGTGTCATAGCAAAGAGCTTGTCACCGTGATCCCAACACTGCTCATTTCGTTGAAAATGGGGCTTGTACGACAAACATATGGCCAATCAAAGTTGAAGGTTGACCATGCCTACTTGACTATACAATGATGACATCAACATAATGACATGGCATCTCAATTAGTAGTTCGTACGATGACGTGGACCAATTAGACTCTGACACGCGACAATGACATGGAAAGCTAATGTGGCATGTATAGTTGGCACAAACCAATCAAGTTTTTACATGTGTCCTCCAAGTGGCGTTCAAATGTCTTCAACAATGAATGAAAGTGTCCCACGTGGCCCAATCACTGGGTGCTAGGTGGCACAACATCATAGCTCCTTCGGCGATTCCAATAGCTATTTATTAAAAATGATTTTGTAGGGGATTTGAACCCATGACCTTCTCTCCTCCATTACACACGCCTACCAATGCACCGAAGTCAACGCTTTAACTATATTTGGTTGGCAGTTGGTTTTCTTATTTGAAAGTTTTAAATTTCCTTTAAAAGTGGTAAGGGGTAGGAATTGACCCAATGACCTCCCCCCCCATAAAAAAACTCTCCACCACAAAGCCATTGTTTGGCTCTAAGCATATGTCGAGCTCGGGTTTTTTAAGACATTGTTTAGAGGTCGAATCTCCTATAGATGATAAATATATCCCCTAATTAAAAGGAAATCTCTTTAAATTTTACCTCAAGCCTTTTAAGATATATTCAAGCCCAAATAATGATAATGAAGGGGGGGCTTATTTAAAATATTAAAATATTATTAAAAGGTTATTAAGGGGTTGGGGTTTTTTAAGATTTGTAAATAGGATATCAGTGATTTCTATATTGTAAAAGGAGGAATTATGAATATTATGGAGATTTGTAAAAATCACATGATGAAAATAGGGGATATAGGCTTGATTTTGTAAAATCATATGGTTATGAACCATATTAGGAAAAATTGGTGTATAAAAAGGGGGATATTTTTCTCTTGAGAGGAAGTAATTTTCTTTTGGGAAATGAATTCATTGTGGAGAAACTTAGGCATATTGGGAAGTAATTTTGAAGGTGTTGGCAAGAGATTGTGAGAGACTTTGTAATGCAAGTTTTGAGGCCTGAATAATGTAATAAGGCGAATAAGCTTGGCGTCATTAATAAAGTGGTTCCTCATTGAGAAGCGAACTCAAAGACGTAGCTCGAATATTTGGGTGAACTTCATCATCAAGTTCTTTGTTGTCTCTCTATTCTCTCTCATTCTTTCCAATTTTAATTCCTACTTTGAGTGTTAATTATGTCATTTAAGTAATTAGTGTATATCATTAGGATAAGAAAAGGATTATGTGAACTCAATTTTTGTAATTTCAAAGGTTAAAATACATAACCATGCAATTTTGTTTGTGATCAGGGATAAATCTGTAATTAGGAATAAAGTGCAAATTATTTGTAACCCTTTAATTACAGATCATGTGTATCCTAGACCATATAGTTGACGCTAATGTACCTTCAATGGCTAGTTGCACTCAAGCTTTGAGAAACATTCAAAGTCAAGGAGGAAATCAATTCTCCCTCCTTACAACTATAGCCTCCATTCCCACATACACAAATCCAATTGTCACTTCAACAGTACAACAAAGCATTGGTATAACTCCAACATTAGGCCTTTCCACTGGAAATCCTTATGGTTTTGGGTCTTGACGTGTGACACCTCAAGTTTCATCCCCTCTCACAAATTTACAACATAGTAGTCCACTAAGCACATACACAATCCCACTATATTCACCACATTCCCAAAATATGTCAACCAATGATTCTATCATCAACCAAATTTTGCAAAATGTAACCTCACTTCAACAACAAATCTCAAGTTTGAACCAAAACCAAAATGGATAACCATTACAATATGTGAAAAGAAGCCAATTGTCACTTGAAATTTTGAAAACACCAATGCCATGTAAAACATATAGGTAACCTTGTTTGAAAATTTTAATAGGAAAGGACACCCTAGAAATCATATATCGACATATACGACCTTGTGTAGTGATTTCAATTTCAAGACAAACTCCTAGCTAAAAATTTTCCTAGGTCATTGAAAGACATAGCTCTAGAATGGTTTTGTTCATTTCTAAATAACTCAATCCACTCCTTCAATGAACTTGTTGATGCTCTCCTCCACCATTTCAAGGTAAATATTGGACCTAAAATTACATTAACTAAATTAATGTGATGCAAACAAAAGAAAAATTAAAAGGTCACAAACTTCATAGGAATCTATCAATTGCTTAATTCACAAATCAATCTTACTCTTTGTAGTGTAGAAAAATGTATCCCTCTATATTTTCACACTTGTTTGGACCCTCATTCAAACTAAATTGACATAATTTTTCCTTATTTAGGGTGGTGTAAAGTGTTTTCTTACACTTTCATACTAATCTATGCTTTTTATTAATTAATTGGGCTTCTTTATGCCTTATTTTGCATCCACAAGCCTTAATTCATGCATCTTTTTGAGGATATTCTCAACATAAACCAACATCCAATCATAATTTATGTTTTTTGGATTGTATGGCTCGGATTTAGTGATCTGGGACTTGTACACCACCTTGGGAAAATGGCTCCCACTTAAGTTTTGGGGCCTCAATCTATATTTCACATAAATCTAAGCATTTCTTGAAAAATGCGTCCCAAATCCTAGCCTAATGGGACTCATGCCACTTTTGGCATATGAGTCTTGTGTGGCTTAAACCTAAATTAAATTCAAATTCTTGGTAAGATCTTATTCTCCTAGATCTGATGTTGTCCTGTAGTGTTGTAATTTCAGGAAATTTGGCATAAACAAGTATAAATACAAGGTTATTTCACATATTTTCTCCTAAGCTTTCAAGTATTCATACATTATAGCAAATTTGAGTTCACAAGAGCATTCAAGAGTTTTCAAGAGCATTCAAGAGCATTCAAGAGCTGATTATAAAGTGTTTTGGAGCATTATTCAAGTATCAAGCATCATCATGCATTATGTTTGTTTCTAAGCTAACATTTTTGATGTAGGGTTTCATGATTCAAGCAAGCATTCAATTTAAGATCTACTACATTCAAGCAAGAGTCAAGATCCACATTCAAGTTAGTCATTGCATACATGTTTGTAGCCTTTTATTCAAGGGTTTTGTCAATTACAACATTTCATTGTTCATTCATCATTCCTCCTTCCATTTCATTTCATTTCAAGGTTTGATTACCAAAACAAGGTTTGACCAAGGTAAACCCCTTTCTACTAACAAAACAACATTTTCCTCTCTCTTTAGTGTGTGATTTGTAGGTCTAGGTTGAAGACACATTAAAGAGAAAAATTGGAAAAAAAAATTCAAGTGTGCAAAGTTGTCCAAGTTGCCACAGGTTGTTTAGAAGATCACTAAAAGGCACCTATAGAGCATAATTTGACATTTCAGATCCGAAAATAAAATCAAGAAGGAAGAGAAGAGATAGAAGAGCATATTTATATCTTGATCCTCTGAAAAAATACAAGCATGACTGATATGCCACTTCTAGTGTATGAGTTCTAGTATAGTCACTTTTCTATATTTCTGAAGATCCAAACTTGTCATCACCAGATTCTCGTTTCAATCTAGAAACCCTAATCTGGGACTGATACACCTAGCTTGGCATATGAGTCCCAATATGCATTAAATTTAGTATTTCCAGCATTTTAGATCTTCATTCAAGCTGCTACAGGTTTCTAGGTTCACCTCTCTGATTCCTCAGCTTGTTGTTTTATTTTGCATTCATTTCTAGGTCATTTATTATAGTCTTGAATATCGTTAAGTTTCATAATTAGATCTTGCATGTTACTAGTCTTTCCAAGCCCTAGCTTGGTGGTGAAACCCTTTTTAGTCTCTAAACATACCCTAGGACAACCTTTAGCAGATCTCTTTCCTTCATTCCATCATTGGATTGAGATCTCTAGGGTTTCCTTGAGTGAAACTTGAAGGAAACAGGGTCTTCTTGTGTTCCATCTTCCCAAAATATCTTGGAACCTTCCATATTTCCTTCGTTTCATTTTGGTGAACATACATTTAGAACACTTATTTCTAATTTGGAGTGCATTATAATCCTAGATCTAGCTTTCATTACAAAATTATCTCAAAGGTGTTGACCTCAAGAATGCTTTCTGTGCTACCCCAAATTATTGCCCCACAACAGAATGGTTTTGTGCCAGGTAGGTACATTATGGACTCTGTTGTTATTGTTCATGAGAACTTACATTCGTTAATAATATCAAAAAATGAAGGGTTTATTCTTAAACTTGACATTTCTAAAGCCTATGATCGGGTTGATTGGGCCTTCCTGTTTAAAATTATGGATAAGTTTGGTTTTAATAACAGAGTCATTCAGTTGGTGAACCAACTTGTTTCGACAGTAACTTCTGCTGTCATTGTGAATGGATCACCATCAAGGTTTTTTTAGACATCTAGAGGCCTCAGACAGGGAGACCCTATTTCTCCTATTCTTTTTACCATTTTGGCTGAGAGTTTAGGCCGGAATATTAAAAAGCTTATTGATCAAAGATCCCTTATTGGCTTAAGACCTTCTTCTTCTCCTCTTATTTTCTCTCACCAGCAATTTGTTGATGATACTATTCTTATGGGAAGATCTACGGTGACTGAAGCTAAGACTTTTAAAAAAATCCTGAATCTTTATGAATCTGCTTCTGGGCAATTTGTCAACAGGGCTAAGAGTTCAATCTTTTTCATCAACACTCTGGAGCATAGACAAGCTAAACTTGCTCGAATTCTTGGATGTCGTGTTGAGTCTCTTCCTTCAAATTATCTTGGCTTACCTCTTTGCTCTAAACCTCCAGAATCATTCTGGATTTCTCTGGTTGAAAAATTCAATAAGAAGTTATCAGGATGGAAAGGAGCCATTCTAAGTCAAGCTGGAAAAGTCCAGCTCCTTAAGGCTTCTTTGCAAAATCTTCCTACTTATACTCTCAGTATATTTAAAATTCCTGCCAAATATGTTGAGGCCATTGAAAAAATTCAGAAAAGGTTTCTTTGGTCTGGAGTTGAGGACAAAAGGAGAATGCCACTTGTTGGTTGGGATTTGGTCTGTAGACCCAAATCAAGGGGGGGCCTGGGTTTAAGGAAAATTAAAGTTTTAAATGTTTCCCTTCTTGCTAAATAGCTTTGGAGAACTCTTACATTAAATGGAGAGTGGCGTGATACCTTAAAAGCAAAATATTTCAATAACTATGAGTCTTTAAATGAAATTTTAAACTCTTCTTCTTTACCTTGTGGGTCTGTGTGTTGGAATGATATGGGTAAAGGAAGAAAGCTTTTAGAAATGGGAACTGGATGGCTGATTGGAAATGGAAATTTAGTTAGATTTTGGGAAGATAGATGGCTATTTAAAGATCCTTTAATTAGCATAGAGAATTATAGTAAATGGATGAATGATTGCAAAAAGGAATTTGGAGTCTTGGTTAAAGATTACTGGAGGAATGGAGGTTGGGTTGATTTGATGACCATCAGTCCGGATCTAGGTCCTATTCAGTCGACTTTCAGAGCCCTTAGACCAGCTCAACTCCAGGTGGAGGATCTTGCTGTTTGGTTAGATAACCCGTCTGGTATATTTTCAGTTGCCTCTGCCACCTCTTTGTTAGACAGTCCGAGGGAGCATCCTCCTTTCTGGGCTAAGGCTTGGATTAATCACTTGACCCCGAAAATCAACATCTTCTACTGGATAATGCTACAGAATAAGATCCTCACTTTGTACAATCTTGGCAAAAGAGGAATTCAATTACCAAATAGGTGTTATATGTGCAGGAAGGAAGCCGAGACTGTTAATCATCTTTTTCTCCATTGCCCTTATGTGTCGAATATTTGGGATAAATTATTGGGGCTTCTTGAGGTGGTGTGGGTCTTCCCTGCTTCTGTTGAAGATTTCTTCTTTCAATGGAAATCTCCTTCAAAAAATTCGTTTGTGAGAAAGCTATGGTCTTTCATTTTTCCATTTGTTTCTTGGAATATTTGGAAAGAAAGGAACAATAGAGTTTTCAGAGATAAAGAGATGACGGAAGGGGACGTGTATGCTAAAATTGTAAGAGCAATAAAAGAAATTTTATTTTTGATTCCTGGAAAAATGTTTGAGAAAGCTATATGGTCTCCCTTTGATGTTGCTACAGCCGAAAAGTGGAATTCAAATTTAAGTGGGACAAAAATTCTTAAATCTGGAGTTTGTGGGAGAGATAATGCTATCTGGTCTATGCCGCCCTTGGGTTGGATTAAAGCCAACTTTGATGGTGCGGCCAAAGGTAACCCTGGTAAAGCTGGCAGTGGGGATGTTTTAAGGGACAACACCGAGGCTTTTATTGCAGCTTTTGCTGTGGACATTGGAATTCAAACTAACCATGTTGCGGAAGTTGTTGGGGCTTTTCATGCTGTCAGCCTAGCCGTCAAGATCAACACAAAAAATCTGTGGCTGGAGGGCGATTCTTTGAATATAATAAATTGTATTCTTGGGCTTACCCCCCCCTCGTGGACCATCAAAAAGTGGATCGAAGACACGCAAGCTTTATTAAGGAAATTTGAAAAAGTGAAATTTTCACACGCCTATAGAGAAGCCAATATGGTGGCGGATTTCTTCACCAACGAAGGGGTTAAGAAAGGTGGGGAGAACACGTGGAGGAAGAATGACAACCTCCATAATGAAGTGAAAGCGCTAATTTATTATGATTCAGTGCATGGGAGAGAAGGCAATCTTAGTCATAATGAAATGGATAAAGATCCGGTACATCGATTTCATTAGATTTGATGGGACCGATGTCACTTTCTTTTTCAAGAAGAGTCTGCGGCACGCTTTCTGGGTGTTCGACAGAAATTGCCTAAACGAGACCCAAAGCAACTGTTCTGAGTGGTTTTACAGTGGGCTGACTATGGGTGGAGAAAGAAAACGTGTGCAGCCGAGCAATTTCTAGGAGCATAGAAAGAATACTAAAGCATGGGAAAGAATTGAAAAGGGAGGTTTATTCCCTTATATGGAAAAGCTCCATGGTACGGATGAAGAGATGCTGGACTATTTTGTCAAAATTTGGAAAAATGGAGAGATCGTGTTGTTTGGCAGGAATGTTAAGCTGAGTGAGGACTTAATTGGTGAAATAACAGGTCTCTCGATTGAGGGTGTTAAATTCTACCGTGATCGACATTTCTCTGATGAAGCGGTTATCAAGTTTCCCAAAAAAGATAAGGAGAAAGTGAAGATGGTCAAGGTTGCTAACAGTTACTTTGATGTGGAGTCCATCAAATCTATTTGGAGGAAAGTTTTAAGAGTCATCATGGAATATATTACGGTTGATGGACGCTTTACCAGAGCTTATGGTTACCACTTTGCCATTTTGAATCATTTCCATCATAAAGTTCGTATATCTTTGCCTTTCTATTTATTTTCCTCTTTGAAGAATTGTCTCGATGATGTAGAAAGAAACCCTAGAAGGAATGCTATTATCCACCCTGGTCTTGTTAGGCTCATTTTTGAGCATTTTCAAAATCTTCCTGCTCTGCCTAAAACTATAGATTTTGAAGAGCTGGATGATGAGGAAACTGAAAGTAGTAAGGAAATTGAGCCCCGGGCCCCCCCTGCTTGTGCTCTTGTTGGCCTTAATACCTTTGCTCCCCTATCTTTGTCCGATCGGAAAAATCTAAAGGATCCTGCCCTGCTGTCTTATCCTAAACGACATCCGCTGCATGAGGACCCTAGTCTGGATTTGGCTTCTCTGCATTGTCTTAATCCCCAACCGTCTCCTGGGTGCCCCACTTCGGGTTTGTCCCCTGGTGTTAAGGGTAACCCTATTATGAAACTTGTTTCATACTTTGGAAATTCTATGGAGATCATATCTGAGAAGCCCTTGGTTAGTAAGGAATCGGCCCCTAGTGCCCATGCTTTTGGACAAGTTGGGAATGACCATTTTGAAACCCTTATTCAGGATGAAATTAATTATGCCCTGAAAATGCTCAAGCCTGAGGAAATGGTTAGTGTTGCGGAAAAAAGTACAGAGGGTCTTTTTACTGTTCTCAAATGGACCCAAAAAGAAGTTTGTGATTTGAAAGGCCGTGTTACTGTTCTCAACAATAAGGTTATGGAACTGGAGCAGAAAATCAGTTGGGACAGAAGAGTTAATGATGAATAGGAAATTCCTTTACCGAGGAAAAGACAGCAACTACAGGAGGATAGATTGAAAAGTATTGAATGTAATATGTCCAAGATTGGACAAAACATAAGGGCCACTGTTGCAAACAACCACAAAATTGCTAGGCATAATACTATCATCATAAATGCGATGGTGGAAAAGCTTGAAAAAATTCAAAAGGGTTCGTTGGTGGTGGATCTGGATGCGAACGGAAGCGGCAGCAAATTGGCCGGTGAAGGTATTTCGACTCATACCAGAGCAAACATAAAGAGGAAAACCCCGAATTCGTCACACAGTGCAAATCCTTAAGCAGGAGTTACAGGATATGCAAAATGTTGAAAAAGAAGCTGAGGAATTACTGAATAATCTGGAGTAATGTGGTGTTTGGTTTTCTAGTTTTTTTGGGTGGTCCTTTTTTTGGACCCTGCTGTCTTTTGTTGCTGTCGTTTCTTTTTTGGGACAGCTGTTCGGTTGTTGGTACTTTTTAAGCTTATCTTTTGTTTGTTTGAACTTCGTGGTTTCAGGTCCCTGTAAAACCTGCTTTTTTCCTTTTCAAAAACATTGCATTAGATTTTGCATTAGTTAATTTGCATCTAGGGTTTCTAAATCTTACATTAGTGAAAGTGCATATAGGTTGCATTTTTATCTCTTGCATCATTGAATTTCATCTAAAATTTGCATCTACATTTAGCCTAGACATCATTCAAAACAAAAAACATAACATTCACATAGAATTTGCTGAAAATGATGTGAAAACCTTAATTTGGGACTCATACATCCCTCTAGGAAATTTAGTCCCATCATAGGTGGTTTTTCCTAATTTTTGGGTATTCTATGGTGACTGTTTGTCAACATTCAAACCCCTAAAAAACCATGATTGGGACTCATGGTATGCCCCTTTGAGCAATTTAGTCCCATTACAGATGTTAAATTGCATTTTCCAGCAATAAAAACTTTGCTTCTGTTTTTTTGTTTGCTAAGTTAGTTTTTTGTTTTAGTTTGCAGAGTTTTTGTTTCACTCATTTCATTGCATCTAGCTTCATTTGGTTCATTATGTACATTGAATAATCTAAAAGTTGCATTTAGAACTTTTATTCTAAGTTCTTACATTTCATTTTATCATGGATGTGTGCTTTGGTAAGTTGTGGACGTCCTTGAAATCCTTAGTGGATGTGTCAAGTTGTGCTTTTGGAAATGACCCTAATGAAATTGAACTTACACATTGTCACTCAACTCCTAATGCATGTCCTCCTCATGATGTTAACATCATCAGAGAAGATGATGACAACATGAAAAAAAAATTAAACGATTTCCTTAACAACCTTGAGACTAATGCATCCTTTTATCCATCCATGAAACAAACAGCACCTCTTATCATCCCACCACTTGAGATATTTGGTTACCTACATCCTAAAATTGAAACACACGTTGAGCCTAAGTTCCCTACAATAAGTGAACCTAGTTCCTTTAATTTTGCATCCTTGTGAGGGTATTTGATAGGCGTGGCATAACACAACTTGCTAGTCCATCTCTTTTGCATTGGCTTTAACATTGCATGCTTGTGTATGTTGTCTTGTTGCATGTATCTTACACATCTTGTGTGTCCCTTTGTCCTTATGTTGGTTTTCCATGGGATCTTTGATCCTAGGGATTGATCATCCTCCTTGATCTTTGTCACCTTATCTTTCTAACATTTGTGCACTTAGATCTCTTGATCCATATTTTTCTACTTTAGTGTGAATTTGGAGTAAGTACATACTCTCACTAAAGTGGGGGCTAAATGTAGTTAAGGAAATTATATACCCTTTACAATTTAACACGTTGTTATGGTCCCTTAATTAATTGGAGTTAATTAAGCTTCTAATTTTCCAAACATTCCAAAGCCTTATTTTTTCCATTTTTCGAAAGGAAAACCAACATTTAATTAATGCAATTAATATTTTCTTGGACTTTTAGGCCAAGAAATCACATTGCAGAATGATTGTCCTATAATTTTATGCCAGGACCCATTTGACCAAGGGCGAATGGGTCCCCTTCAAGTCCTAGGACCCATTTTTAAATATATTTTTGGTGATATTTTTAATGATTTAAACTCAATATGCAATTGTTAGCTTTTAGAATCTAATTTTTCAAGAAATTAGATAAGCACCTATAAATACATAGTCTTTTTATCAATTCAAATCTAAGCAACATAATCTAGCATTAAGGAAAAATTTTAAGAGCAAATATTATTGTCAAGAGCATTCAAGAGCAACTATATCAATCATTTGTTGTAGCATTCAAGATCCTATCATCATGTTCAAGCTTATGTGTGTTCATATCATCATGTGAAAGCTAATATGCATTATTGATCATAAAAGCATCCAATCATTTTCAAGTGTCCAAATCCATCAAGAAAAGAAAGATCAAGTCATTGGAGTGATGTGTTTGAGTTTAGTCCTCTAAGGGAAGCCATTGAATGTTTGGTGAGTTGTAGCAAACAAGTGTTCGTTCATCATTTCCTTCTTAATTTTCATTATTCTATCAAGGTTTAATTACCAAACACGGGTTTGACTAAGGCAAACCCACATTTAAACAAAACAATTTTTCCCTCTTTGTATATGTAGATTATAGGTTGAAAAAGGATTGAAGATCTTGAAGAGAAAATTTTACATTCTTGCATTTGTTATATTCATTGTTGTCAAGTCACAAAAACTTAGATTCAAGATTTATTTATGGTTTTCTAATAGTGGAACCTATGCAAAACAAAAGCTAAGATCCTACCTCAAAATACTACAAAAATAATTTTCAGAAGACCTAACCAAGACCCACTTTTGGTGACTAGTACATGTGTCCTTACCCTTCTTAGATTTGCATGCAAACTTTTTTTCTATTTTTGTACCTTTAGGAATTTGCATTTCATGTTCTAGGTATAATTGTTCATCTAGTTTAAGTATTGCATATCATTTCAATTTACTTTCAAATCTATCATATTGTCTTAAGGACTAAGATCCAGGTCTAATTGACTCACCTCTAAGGTTGAAAGTTAATATCTACTCCTTGTGATCTATTTCCTAATGAAAATTCATTGGGGAGAGGGATAAATAGAGAAAATACCCCTTATTCATTAAGGAACCCTTTTCCCCACATTCCAGTTTGTCTCTAAAGCATTCAAGAAAATAAAAAAAGAAAGACCATAAACCTTGGAGTGATGTGCATGACTTAAATCCTTCAAGGAATCTATTGAAGGGTGGTGAATTTCAACACTTCAGTGATTTCATTATTCCTTTCTATCCATTTGAATTTTATCATTAACATTGCCAATGTGGAAGTAGAAACACTAGCATGGGGTTTGAATAAGGTAAGCCCCTAAAATGGCTCAACATTTCCTCTCTTTGTGAATGTGAAGACTTTAGGTTTGAAGAGGATTGAAGGGAGATCAAAGACAAATTGTTCATTCTTACATTTGAAGCCCTACATCTTGTCAATCCATGATAACCAACCTACAGAATCATCGGATAGTGTTTTGACAACTTTGCAACCCAAAATCAAAAGCTCAGATCTATCATCAAAAGACCTCAAAAGCAAAGCAGAAGAGGCATACAAGGACCTATATTCCCTAGGGTGACTTTTTCCTTCTACAATAGCGAGAACCAAATTTTTTGGGCAGGTACATAGTCCTCTACACTTGCCAGATCTACCTACAAGTTAATGTTTTAGTTTGTTGATTGTCATCTATTATTGCATTTTTCATATTAGGTCATATAGTCTAATTAGGTTTGTTATAGAAAATCAATTCCAATCCATTTTAAGACTCAATAGAATAGAGATTTAGGTCTGATTGGCTCACCTTCATGGTTGAAAGTCAATATATACACCTTGTTTATCGCCATCTTAATGAAACATAAGAAAACCACAATAAACAAAACATTTGAATCCTAGGTTTACACATTAGACCTAGGGTTCCCTATTTTCTTTGTTTTAACAATCATTGCAAATTACATATTTTATTTTATCTGGAATACTTTATCAATGATTGCAATATTCATTCTTGATGCAGTACGAGGATGGGGTTTTTTGTAGAGCAGCCATAACAGCACAAACAACCTCATTTCACAAGTGAAAACATTTGCAAACAAATTTTTGATGAAAAATATTAACAATTCATCATTCAAATTAAACAATCTAATTTTTTTACATTCAATGTGCAACCACAACAACATATGCTACTAGCAATCCATAGGTTAAACTGAAATCAAATTTACAAGAAATAATACTGGCAAGCACAACAAACTTCACAACTATAAGCAAGATTACCTTCAACTATTTTATTTTATGATTTTCAAGATTCAAAATCAGCTACATACTTCATCAATTCAACAACAACATTTCCTCTCCAAGAACAATCTTTCATATTCACACATTCTTCTTTTTCCTGTCAAAAACCTCTTTAATTTGTATGCAACAAAGAAAATCCCATCATATTCAACATATCACTGCTCTCTCATTACAATGAATTTTATAGAATGGTTTATGGGTTTTGTGTGCCTCCTCAACTTTCCAGAACATTTTTAAATTCTTTATTTTGATTAGATATGAAAAATTTATGACTATTTTACTGGGAATGGATCTCACAATTACGATCCAGACAATCTTCCTTTCCCCAAAATGCCAGTCAAACCTCTACCTCCTCCATTTTGGGCATGGGATTCATTCATTCAGCCCCTTAATTATTCTTTCCTGGAAATTTTCCAATATTTTCTTAAATTTACATCCATTATCTCATTCCTTCACCTCCACTATCTCAAGCACTTGCACCCAGAAGATTCTATCACTAATGGAAAACAAATTCAAATTCTTGAGACTTACAAATGAGCCCAAATTGGAAAATTCATGCCTGGGCATGGGTTCTTGGCTCCCATGAAGTTTTTGAAATATTAAAATTTAAAAATTTCAAACTTGCAATTTCAACTCCATTTATCACTTTGCTAAAATGACTTCAAATAAATTGTTGGAAGAGGGGAGATGAAAAATTTACCACATGCTTGCAAGAAAACCAAAATAAAATAAAGCCAAAATTTGGCAACAAAAGCATTGAAGATTTTGGTGATGCAAGATTTCCTAACCCCATGGATACTCCTACATCAAACACCTTGGGTAAGTGAAATGTTCCATGAGTGGGAACTTGTGAACATGTGAATATCCTGTGTTTGTTCATCATCCACCTCTTTTCCTTATCTACTTTATTTTTCTTCTTCTCCCTGATTTGAAACTTCATATATCCTCCTTCTTTCACCCTTCCTCTCTTCCCCTCATGAAATTCATTTTACCATACCAAGATTCTTCTTTATCAACATCTACATACAAATTAGCATTAACAAATTCATAGAAATCAAAGAATTATGTTTGCACTTCTTTCTTACCTTGTCTTCCTTGATTCTCCTATTCTTCCATGTCAATAAAATTTATCATACCTTTTTTTTCAGCTTCAAACCTGCTATTTCTGCTCCTAACCATCTTTCCCATTTCTCTTTCTTTCATCGTTTCATCACAATACAAATCAAATTTGACATCAACATCACTAAATTTTGCAAAATCATCAAATACTCTTATTTTATCCTCTATCCCTATTAGGGCATCATTAATTTCAATAGTCTCATATCCATCCATATTAACCATGTCATTTTCATATGAATCAACTTCATTTTTATCATCAAATAATTCTGAAAATTGAAACTTTATCTCTTTGTCAATTACAACTCTTGCTTCACCTGTTGTCAATGCTATCAACTCCCTT
>VDFB02331432.1:0-11284 GCA_007258455.2 Sequoia sempervirens | reverse complement strand
GGTTTCTTGGGAGAGCTTGAGAATTCTCTCTAGCTTTGGTATGTAATTCTGTAGAGCTCAAGAAATTCCTTGTATATCCCTATTACCTCTTCAAATTCCTTTTACAAAACCTAAAAGTCATTGTGCATCTTTGCTACGCATTTGATTCCTCTATCACCTATGTTGACAACTCTTTTGAACCAATCAAATGTAGATTTGGTCTAATTCTTCATTTTCTCCATTTTTCTTACTTCTTCCATGGAGATTAGGGTGGGCACAAATGATTCTATTGGAGCTTCCTCTCCTGATGTGGTCCATTGTTGGATGAAGGTAGTCAGTTTTTCCACCCATGCTTTCAACTATTCCTTTGTTGACTGATTTTTTTTCATTTGTTGAAGGATGGTGGACACCGACATCTAAAATTCATCTATCTTTTGGGCATGAGACACCTAGCCCAGATTGATGGTGGTCACTTGATAATTTCCTTTCCCTAAATTGTGCTTGCATCCTTGTCTATTGTGAGAGTGGCCACCTACAGTATTCTAGACCTTGAAGCATAGGTAGTAATGTGGGATTTGATCTTTGGATTCTTCTCTTTTCTAGTCTTTACTTGTGCACATTCTAGTATAGCTTCTAAATGAGCCTTGAGATCAGCAAGTATTGGATATTTTCTACTTAATTGCTGCTCCAACCATGCAGAAGCCTCTGTTTGATGGTCTAGAAATTCCTTATTATCCCCTTCCTCTTGTCCCTTTGATAGCTCTTTCTCCTCATGCCTGAGAGCATCTCCATCATTTCCCTCTTTTTCATCTTGCTCCTCTTCCTATAGTATGACCTTTCCCTTGTCAAGATCAGTAGATTGCATATTTTATTTAACAATATTTTCTTCTCCTAGTGTTGTCCCCTCATTTTCTTCAACTTGTTTCTCAGTCTCAACACGCTTTTCTTCTACATTATCTTCTTCTTTAACTTTTTCTCCCTCTCAGGGAATTTCTTCATGTAACAAGCCCTCATCTTGGCTAGTTTACGGAGGTTCATTAGTTATCTCCATGTTCACACCTGTATCAATTTTCCCTCATTGAAATGATATTCCTCTAGGTTTGTGTCCTCATATATAGGCTCCTTGGGTTGTTCTCCCTTAGGTTCTTGGTCGAAGGTCTCAACCTCATAATAATCATCAAATTTGTTTGTATCTCCCTCCTTGGGCGTTTGCTTCCCTCCCTCATTAGAGGCTACCTCATCCAAGTCAAATTTTAATCCTCCCTCAGGGTGCTCAAAGTAGTCATCTTGGTTGGAGCCCTTTGGTTCTTCAACAATATCCTCGGTTGCTTCTTTGGGTTGCTCTACACTTAGCCTCTCCATTTCTTCATAGGTTTGCATTTTTTCCTCCATATTTGGTGGCTCAGTAGGAGGTGGAGGGAGGGGTAGGGAGGAAACAAGCTGGGCCATTAGTGTTTTAACTTGAGGATTTAAAATTACCTCGAAGAGCTTGGATGGAACATTCTGTAGATATAGGACGAAGGAATGTGGCAAGGTGAGATGTACCATAGAGGTTGTTGGAAGAGAGGGTGGCAAAGTAGAAAGAGTTGGCAATGGAGGTGGGAGTGAGGAAGATGAAAACAGGGAAGTGGTGGAGGAAGAAGAATCCACTACGGGAGTAGTCAAGGAAGTAGAGGTGAGGTGGACAGAGACATCCACAATAGGTGGGGATGAGACAGGTAGTGATTTGGGAGTGGAAGGGGATGGTATTGAAGTACCCTAAATCTGCAAGTAAGACCAACTTCAAATACTCATTAGAAGGGTTAGTCTAAAACATACAAATCTACAAATATCTCTATGAAATAAAATATCTATGCTAAAGAAATGCCACAAGTAACAAAAACAACATCAAGAAGAAATTTCAAAAGCAAGATAATTACCTATTCCATATTGGATTGGTGTCACATGTGCTAGTGACCCTTTCCCAACCCTTGCTAAGAAGCCAAAATGATGAAATGCAAATACAATGGAGATGATGAGCAAGATGAGTTCTCAAATCAAGAGAGTAACCTTGCATAAAAGTTGTGGATGAATGAATGAGGATTAAGGCCTTCTTTTATAGATCTTCTTGATGAGAGATTGGCCAAGAGGGTGAATGTGGGACTAAGGTGAATGTGGGACTAAATATCCACCAATGAGGAGAGGCCACTTGTCAAGTGATGATAGGCCAATGGATGTGCAAGATTTGGGAAGTGTGCCCATGAGAGGGAGAATTTGAATTCAAATTTGGCAATAAATTTAGAGAGGGGGACAAGAAAAAGTGCAATAAATGCAATGTTGGAGGGACAAATCAACTTGCCATGAGTGAAAATGGTGATTTAAATAAATCAATAAAGGGATTTATTTGTGCAAGTGGCATAATCTAGAGAATGCAAGTGGGTGGGATTAGTACTTAATCATGGTTAGATTAAATAAATGATGATTATGTTAGTTTGACTTTTAGGACTTGGATTTCTGATTTATTTAAATAAGAAAATGATGCAATATGATTTGGGATTTGATTAAATGGCCATTTGATTTATTATTAAAAGGTTGATGATAATGTTTAATTGATTTTAAATAAATGATCCTAGGAGATGAGATTACCTAATGAATGGATGAAAGTGCACCTGATTAATTGATGAATGGTCCTAATGTGAAATCTAAATGAATGAACCTAATCAAATGCAGAATGTTAATTTTGCATGTCTACATTTTGCCCCTCTTTGAAGCAATGTACTTGTTGTGTTGGTTCAAAGAATAAAATTTTCGTGATCAAAATCAATTTTTTTTTAATTTTTCAGATGCCCCAGTGGAAAGAAGTAATGTGGTACATTGCCCCCTTGAGAGATCGACCAAAAACATTTGATTTGAAGGTTGATCTCACAATAAAGAGGTTCAAAATGGATGGCTATGGTCAATGATGCAAATGCGATGATTTGAAGATGCTTAGAATAACAAATCTATATTATCCTAAACACCTTAAATGATGATATGATGTGATGATGGATGAGATGGATGATGTGATGTGCTATGATTATGTAATGGATGATTTATGAGATGCTTAGACTAACAGATCTATATTATGATGATGATATGTTATGATTATGATATGCAAAATATTGATGGTTTATGGATGCAAGATGAATGCCTAATGTATGCATGTTGGATGTATCAGTGATGATGATTAACTATTCATACTGTGATGTTAGTGTAGAAAATGAAGAAATTAGATGATGACAAGAGGATCCACCAAGCCAACATTATGAGAGATGATGATGAAAAATGATGATGAGAAATGATGATGATAGATGGATGATGTGCTTATCAAGGATTGGGATTTTAAAAGGGTCACTTACTTTATTTTTGATAACATGCCTAAGTACGATGCATCAAGGTATAAAGGACCAGGATGGCATTGTACTTAGTGTGATGGACTTTGACTCAACAAATCGATAGGAGTATTCTTGTTCACACCTGACATACAAAAACTCTGCTAGGATGCACTTTAGAAGTTTCAAACATCTCAGAACAAAACACATAAAGGTATAACCAATCAATGCAATAGTCAACAAGCTGTCCAAAACATCCTCCATACATATCTAACAAAGCAAGTATTCGCCAAGTTATTTTACAAGAACGTCCAACAATCATAGCAGACAAAAGGATAATGATCGTTGACCCATTCCTATCTCTCTAAATCCTTCGTTCGAATATCATCGAGAGGTCCTTGGAGTGAGCATGATGAGATAAGTCAACAGACAAAGACAAGGCACACAAACAAGCCGATGTTCTTCAATACTGCTAACCATAAGGGAATGTGTTTTTAAGGATCAAGACCGAGACTATTGCCAAAAGATAATGCCCATTGTAGGAAGGATACATCCTAGGACATGTTAGTGGATGGTGGCATGCCATTTCATTTATCCAAAGTGTTATTTCTGATAAATAACGCCCCTTGTAGGAAGGATACATCCTAGGACATGATGTTAGCAGATGATTGATATGGGACCATTTGGATGATGGACTATTGACAAAGAATTGATCGACTTGTTTATGTACTGACTTAGACTTGAGACTTGACACTTTTGAATTTTCACATTTAATCTAATAGACTTGTTTCTAACTATTTCACCAAAGGTTGAGGATGACAATCAGTTTATTATGGATTGTGTTATTGCAGGTGCAATCGAGATGAGGTGGATGAATTTTTTCAAATATTTAGATGTTTTTTGAAGTTTTGCAATGTTTTGAGGCTGTTTTTGGTATTTTTCAAATGTTTTCAAATGTTTTGATTTTTGATTTTCCAATGTTTTTGAGATTTTCAAATATTTTGACTAAGAGACTAACCTAAAGACGTATCATAGGGGCCTCGAGGGCTGATCAACAGATTAGCCTTGCCTACGTTAAACACGTAGAGACCACGTAGTTCAATTGACGACTTGACCAATTTACAGATGATGATATACATGTTGAGATGTCAGTTTATTATGACGGGCTCCTATAGGACTGACCTAAATGTCTTAGGGGATGATCAAAGATCAACCTTGCCTACATTCAAGCTTAGAGATGACGTAGTTCGACAGGATGACCTTGTTTTTGGACTTTTTGACTTGTTTTTGGATGTTGATATGTTTTGAATATTTTTGGATTTTTGACTTTCTAATTTTTTTGGATTTTTTGATGTTGAGGACCTTAAGATCATACACGAATCCGAGCCACTGAGAACGTGCCCCCAACATGATGCAGTAGACTACTTCGATAAAGGCAGGACAAACTGACCTTGAGGATGGGCCGAGTAGTACTAGGAAGGATCATAATACGAATACAGGACCAAGCTATGGTGCAGATGCAAGTTTATGAGTGATGGATGGAAACTTGGATGTGATGGATGATGGAAGTGAAATGGATGGATGATGCCAATCAAGTCATAAAGGTCCTGGTGGATGGAAAGTGCTTATTTACACAAGGCACCTGTTTGCCAAGTTTTCACCAAGGTACTTTCCCATAGTGCCACCTAAGTGGTTTTCACTAGAGGACGATTTTTCTCTTTACTATTTTTGATCCTTTTTCTAATTTTTTTTAGATTTTTTTCTTTTTTGATTTTTTTGTTGTCACCAAGACAACTGTTTGCCAGGTTTTCACTGAAGTAACCATTTTTTTAGGACATTTTCTGATTTTTAGGATTTTTTGGTTCTATACCTTGAAAGATTTAGGTATAAATTTTTTTGAGATGGGAGCTATTCATGGGCTCCTGTAGAGGTTCCCCTTCGAGTGTTGATAACTGATATGCCCCTGATTTGTAACTTGCTGTGATGACGAAAGGTCCTAACTAATTAGGTTCAAACTTGCCTTTGCTGCTTGGGTTTGGGACATTCTTCTAATTCTCTTTTAAGACCAATTCTCTGATTTGGAAAGTTCTGCTTCTGATTTTCTTGTTGTAGCTCCATTTAAGTCTATTCTGATAGACTTGTAAATGATTTAAAGCATCTATCCATCTCTCATCCAGTAGCTCTAGCTCATTCAATCTTGACACTCGATATTCTTCATCTGTGATGAGGTTTTGCAGTGATATCCTGAGGGATGGGAGCTCGATCTCAATGGGGAGTACCACTTCTGATCCGTAGACCAAGGAAAAGGGGGTGGCGCCAGTGGGTGTGCGGATGTTGGTTTGATAGGCCCAGAGGGCAGGATTAAGCTGCAAATGCCAGTCATGACCTGCGTCATTGACTGTTTTCTTAAGGATTTTCAATATGGTTTTGTTTGTAGCTTCTACTTGGCCATTGCCTTGGGGATAGTATGGGGTGGAAAAGCGATGTTGGATTTTGAATTTATCGCATAAGTCACAGACTTCCTAATTTTTGAATGGTGTCCCATTATCTAAGATAATGGCTTGTGGAACACCATAGTGGCATATGAGGTAGTTCAGGATGAACTTTGAGATTTGCTTTCCAGTGATGTATGTCATGGGGATAGCTTCCACCCACTTTGTGAAGTACTGAGTTGCGGTTATGATAAATTTGTGGTCATTGGATGAGGTGGGTGTGATTTTCCCAATGAGATCGAGTCCCCACTGCGAAAAAGGCCATGGTGTGATGATAGGATGGAGCTCTTAAGCTGGAGCATGGATGAGGTCCCCATGTTGCTGACATTTTAGACACCTCTTAGCATGATCATGTGCTTCTCTTTCCATTGTGGGCCAATAATACCCCATCCTCAGCAGTTTCTTGGCGATGCTCATCCCACTCGAGTGTGAGCCATAGATACCGTTATGAACCTCGGTTAGAGTGGTTAATGCATCCTCAACATTTAGACAACACAGTAAGGTACCTTCTATGCTTCTACGGTATAAGGTATCTCCTAGGATGACAAATCTAGATGCCTTTTTAATAAAGGTTCATTTTAGGCTCGATGGTAGGTCAGTGGGTATGACTCCTATTCAAAGATAAGTGTAGATATCATGATACCAAGGATTTCCAGGACCAACGATCACACACACATATTCTAATTCTTGTACCTCGAATGCTGGAACGAGAAGCTGCTCAATTAGAAATTCATATTTCAGCATGTTGTGAGGGATGTCTAATAAGGACCCAATTGTAGCCATGGCTTCTGTTGCTCTGTTGTTGGTTCTTGAAATTTTCTCAAATGTTATGTCAATGAAGGATTCCTTTAAAGTCTCCACCAATTTCTTGTATGGAGTAAGCTTATCATCCTTAGTTTGATACTCGTTATTGACCTAATTTATGATCAACTGAGAGTCTCCATACACCTTGAGGGCTATGATGTTCCATTGTACCGCTATCCTGAGGCCTATAGTCAATGCTTCGTATTCTGCTATGTTAGTGCAAGGAAATGCCAATTTATATGACTTCAGTATGTAGTCTCCTTGTGGGGTGATGAAGAAGACACCAACTCTTGATCCATGTTGTGTATATGAACCATCGAAGTATAGTTTCCAATGATCAGCTACGTTGAGGTTAAAGATGGATTCATTTGGAAACTATGAGACAAGAGGATTCTCAGAATAGATAGGTGCTTCTGCTAGTTGATCTGCGATGACCTGTCCTTTAATTGCTTTCCTCTCCACATACTCTATGTCATACTCTGACAGTATCATTACCCATTTTTCCATTCTGCCCATGAACATTGCCTTGGATAAGAGATACTTAAGGGGATCAATTTTTGCAATGAGCTTTATCTTATGTTCCAGCATGTAATGTCTAAATTTTTTGGATGCAAACACTACTGCGAGGCATGCTTTTTCAATAAATGAGTAGTTTAGCTCATGACCGACCATTGTCTTGCTGATGTAGTAGATAGCCCTCTCAGTTTTGTTTTCATCATGCTGGGCTAATAGAGCCCCAAGGGCTGCTATTGTTGCTGACACATATAGGATCAATGGCTTCTTTGGAATGGGTAGCATTAAGACTGGCCGTGTCAATAGATATTCCTTTATTTTGTTGAATGCCTCTTTGCACTTGGTATCCCATTTGTACGCTACTCCCTTGTGGAGTAGGTGAGAGTATGGGTTCTGCTTACCTCCCAATTGTGCTATGAACCTTCTAATGGATTGGAGCCTTCCTTGGAGACCTATTAGTTGTTTTAAATTCCTTGGTGCTTCCATTTCGAGAATTGCTTTGACTTTTGCCGGATCCACCTCGATGCCCCTCATGGAGACTATGTATCCTAGTAATTTTCCTAATTGTACGCCGGAGATGCACTTCTTGGGATTTAGTCTGACCTTGTATTCCTCTAATCTGTCAAAGATAGCACTTAGGGTTGCTATATGATTTTTTCTCTTTGTTGACTTAGCTAGGATGTTGTGAACATAGTCTTCGATTGTTTTGTGAATCATGTCATGGAAGATTAATGTCACGACCCTTTGATATGTTGCTCCTATGTTCTTTAGGCTGAATGGCATCATGTTCTAGCAGTAGGTCCCCCATGGACAATTAAAAGTTGTCTTATGTTGGTCTTCTTTTGCTATCACAATCTGGTTGTATCCTAAAAATCCGTCCATTAGTGATAGCATCTCATGCCCTGCTATCATGTCCACTATCATATCGATATTGGGAAGTGGAAAGTCATCCTTGGGACATGATTTGTTCAAATATCTGAAATCCATACAGATTCTGATGGCTCCGTCAGGTTTTGAAACAGGTACCAAATTGGACACCCATTCTGGGTAATCAATTGGTCGGATAAATCCTGCATCTAGCAACTTTTTGAGCTTCATTTTCACCAACAAGGCAATTTGAGGATGCATTTTTTGGAGTTTTTGTCTAACAGGTTTTGCATCTGGATACACCACTAGGTGTTGAACCACAGTCGCTAGATCTAGCCCTGGCATTTCAGCATAACTCCATGCGAAATTTATTTGTCTTTCTTTTAGGAATCCTGCTAGGAGTTCTTGTTCTTCTATTAATAGTGATTTTGCATAGAATGTGATATGCAAGGCCTCCTCTATTCCTATGTTGACTAGATTGCACTTTTCGGCCAAGACTATTGATTTCTCCTGATGAATAGCTCTTAAGGGAAGATTGAATCCTTCATCCTTGGGTGCCTCAAAGAGGTTTTCACCATTGGATACATCCTTTATTTTTACTATTTTCTTGTCAAAGAGTGCCATAGTGTGGTTTTCACTCAAAGACTTGGATATGATTCTTAGTTTTTCACTTTTGCAATTGAAGGATTCAATTGTTTCCCCGTAATAAGCTTGTGTGTCTAATTCCATTATGAACCCTACCTTATGATCTCCATCTAGAATGTTATCCCTCAATCCCATGAATTCTGAAAGTGCCTCATCATTTTCAAATGTATCGAGAACTGGTGGTCGTCGTTGGTCATAGTCGATTAGTTGAGGGTACACTAAATGGATCTCGTGATTTTGATGATCGGATTCAAAGGAGAGGGTACTAATCATACATAGAGTAGTATCTTTGAATAACCTAGGGAGATTGGATATGATATCTTTGTCGTCGCTACTAATATAGGGCTCAATTATGAAGTTATGTGTGTTGTTACCTGCAACTATTAGTGAGTGTACTTGTAGTAGTACTGGCTAAGGAGAAACATTAACTATTCTAACCAGAGGACTTCGGCCACGTATGGTTATTCTCAGAGGGGTACGTCGAAGACCAAGATTTGTTATGGGTTGCATCTCTGGTATGATAGGTATGATAAGCCCATTGTCATTTTGTCTCAATCGTTGGTTTCTATCGTAACCCATTGCAAGCATCATTTGGAAACCTTTGCTTCTTTCATCCATTGGTAAATTAGCTATTGGTCTTTCATCTTGGTATAGCATGTGAGATGGGTCTGCCTCAATGTCCTCTTGGCCAAGATCTCCCTAGCTTGTGAATTCAAGATAGTCTTCAAGAGACGTTTGAGATGTGGAAGCTTGATTTTGTTGTGGGCGTCTTCGTGATCTAGGAGATTGTGGTAACTCTCCTATCACAAAAGCATTATTAGGGAGCCTATAGCTTCCACAACTGTCTTCCTGAATGATGAGCTTGATGTCAGAGATGGTGGGAATTGCGGGGATGGCGGGTGTCTCTGTTGCAGAAGTGGATGTGAGAATGGCGGGGTCAATGTATGACGTGGATGGGCCCTCATCATTCTTTGGCACTTGGGGGATTTTGTAGTACTTGGCCTCAAGATTTTTGCAATATGAAAACGGTTCAGGATCTCCATGGATGGTAACCTCTTGTCCATTATGTGTGAATTTCACACATTGGTGGAAGGTTGTTGCTACGGCTTTCATCGCATGAATCCATGGGCGGCCCAAGAGGATGTTATATGGCAAGTCGAGGTCCAAGACCTGACAGGTAGTTTCCATGAGCATCGACCCTACTTGAATAGGGAGTTTGATTGTGCCTTGAGACACTCTTTCTTGGTCGTCATATGCTCTTATTGTGATGCCTTTACATTTGTCAATGGAATCTTCTGCTATTTTTAGTTGCTTGATAAGGCTGAGAGAACAGATGTTCAAACCTGCACCTCCATCCACCAAAACCTTTTTTATTTTTCTCTTGTTCACAATGACCTCCAAGTGAAGAGCGCGATTGTGAGATGGTTGGGCAGGAAAATCATGGTCAGAAAATGTAAGGAGATTAGGTGTTATGATGTTTCTGACCATAGCTTGGAATTGTTCTGCATCAAGATCTGCGGGGATGGTGGATGAGGCTAATGCTTGCTCAAGGATCTTCTTATGTGCAGATGAGATTTTAACAACTCCATAATGGAGATGTGTGCTGGTGTTCTCTTGAGTTGATCTACTAAACTGTAACCATTAGGAGTGGATGTAGAGGAAGGGGCTTTGGTTGGTTGGGATGAGCCTGCAATGGTGAATTTCCCGCCTCTTGTGGTGACTCCACAATCTTTGGCATGGGTTCCCTTGATGGTGATGACCATGCAGTCTTCATTTAGGGAGGTGACAACTGTTTCATATACATGATTGACACTACCTTTTCCTTTATCTTTGTTGTTGCTATTTCCCTTGTTGCCATGATTTGGCATTAGATTCATGTAGATTTTAAGGTCCTGATTGCTTGTAGGTGGTTCCACATTGATGATCCTTTTTTCAATGAGATCTTGAATGATATTTTTAAGTCTCATACAATTGTTTGTGGTGTGACCTTTGATCTTATGAAATTTGCAGAGTTGATTTTCGTTGTACCAAGGGGGTTTGACATCAGGTTCTTGGTAATTTTCAAATGTAGGTGCTTGGATGAGTTTTTCATCAATGAGATTTTTCATGATGTCTTCAAGTGGTTTTTCATCAATGAGATTTTTCATGATGTCTTCAAGTGGTTCCCCCAAAGTAGTGTATTTTCATTTTGGATAACTCTTGCATTGGGGTGGTCCTCTTTGATCATTGAGGTTATTGATAGTAGGATTGTTATTGGGTTGATATGTTGTGTGATGGGTGTTTTGGCGTTGATTTTGGTTTTGCAGTGTGGGTGTGTTTTGGCGTGGACCACTAATGACCACCTTCACATCTACGACACCATCATTAGTAATGTTCTTGTTTCTTGCCCATGTGTGAGGTTTATCGTTATAATTAGATCATGGGTGGTTGTTTTGCGGTTCATGATGTGATGTTGATTCTGTAGGTTGAGTCACACGGGCTCTTTCGATGCTAAGCGCTTTGGGGATCAATTGATCATATGTGGTGATTCCCTGAACCTTGAGATGAAATGACAAGCGACCTTCAAGGTTGGCTATGATCATGCAGACTTGTTGTTCTTCTGGCATGGTCCACTTGCTCCAATTAGCTTTGGAT
>VDFB02331431.1:0-13159 GCA_007258455.2 Sequoia sempervirens | reverse complement strand
ACTCACCTTTGATGGTGAAATCTTCTTTTTGCAACTATTCCTCCCCTATTGGTATACGTTTAACTCTCTTGCAACCCTCACCTTCGAAAAGAATGAACCAACCTTCAAAACCTAGCAATGGCAACTTAGAGGAAAAAAATACAGTTTTGATCTTTTGTGTTTGTCAAATGAATTGAACAAAGTCTTATGCCCTCAATTTAGGACGACTTGATGCTTTTAAATAAATTTTTTGTTTTAAAAAAATGTTTTCTTAATGTTTTGGTGCCCAATGGCCTCAAGTCCCCCTGATCACCCCGGTTCATCTTGTGTTCATCCCAAGTTCACCCAAAGTATCGCCTAAGGACCCAAGGTGCTTGGGTGGTACCCTAGAGGAACCCAAGGCTGAAATGGGACCGACCCATACCCAAAAAGAACCCATACTGGTACAAGGGGTTCCTAGTGAACTCAATAACATAGTTAAAAATCGCAAGAAATAAATTTAGAGAATATGTAGCTAGGAAGATTGTTAAAAATGGTTCAAATCCACAAGAAGAAAAAAAACTTGAAAGTTTTAAAAATGAAACTACTAGCTAGCTAGTCTCTAGTGAGTACTCACTAAAAGCTTGTTAAAACTCAACAAATGCTCACTAAAAACTTGGTAAAACTCAATAAATACTCACCAAAATCTTGTTAAATTTGGCAAAAAATCGCCTATCAAATTTTTAGCAAGTAACATGCCAAGAAAATTTTCTCATAAAACTGTAGAGCTTCAAAACTACACATATAACAATCATACACAACAAATGGAAATAATAATTACTGGGGTTTGCATATGCAAGAAAGGAAACTAACATTAGTTGGGGCTCACATCTCAATGCGTTTCTATCATGAATACTATACAACATATACAACCATGAGTGTCATTTGTATTTCAACACAAATAAAAGTATTCAATGATAAGGATTTGTGATTTTCGACAAGGGAAAAAATGCCTCTAAGGCTGTATTTTCACTAGATTGTTTTTTTGGTTTTTCAATCGACATCAAGTTGCTTCCATTTAGCCATAGAATGCAATCACAAAAAGGGTATGATTCTTTTTATCATGTCACATGGAGGTGTATGTGTCTTTCTACACTTTTGTTTGTGTGAGAATTTTGCAACATATATGTAACACATAGAAAGTGTATTAATTTATTTTTCTTCATTTACTCTTGTTTCTCTCCCCTATGGTTGCCAAGAAAATATTTGCCACTAGAGCCTATGAAAGGCAACGCCTACAAATAAAATAAAACTAGTAAAGAAATCTTAAACACATCTATCTTAAACAAGCCAAGAGATATCAATCCTGATTTATTTTATTTTAAGTTTTTTCTACTTTGGAACTATTGAAAAATTATATTATTTGATTTATATTGCTTAATTTATTTTTATTTGAACAGCTAATTTATTTACTTAAGTTTTATTTTATTTGTGTAAGAGTTAGTTTATTTTTATTTGAAGAGCTCATTTCATTTATTAAGATTTATGTTATTTACTTTAGTTATTTTATTAAGATTTATGTTATTTACTTTAGTTATTTTGTTTACTTAACATTTATTATTTAAGAGATATTCTTCAATAATTTCAAATTAATTGTTTAAGGCATATTTAACCATATAGTTATTTTAAAAGTATTACCTATCATTTTATTTACTAAAGTGCATAGCTATTTACTATTTTACTTACTAAAGCATGTAGTTATTTCATTAAAATTATTTTATGGAATTATGAAACGTTTTGTATTTGATGTCCCTTTCGTAGGCATGTCACTAGCAATGACCCTTAGCCTATTTTAATTCTTGTAGGCTATTTGGGAGGTAAAAAGGGAGTAATTAATTAATTTAATTTAATTGTCAAAAGTAAAGTCACTTTTTGAACAACTTAGATTTAATTAATTATTTTTATAAAATTGGATAGGTAAATTAAAAATGACTTTCATGGGGGCCCAAAATATAAAGTTAAATTGTAAAGTCACTTTAGGCGAGAAAATGAAAGTTAGGGAAAATAATATTTTATTATTTTCGAAAAGTGTATAGAGAGGAGAATTGAGTAAGGAAAGTTCATTCTTGGCATTTTATTTTGTAAAACCCCAACTATAGAATTGAGCAATTGTTCATCTTCTGCCCTAGGATGAAAACCCTACGACAAGATTGATTTCAAGGACAAAAACCCTCCTAGCCAATTTACAATTGGATTCATACAGGATCCATAGAAGTGTTGATTGATTAGAAGATTTGAGAAGATTTGATGATTGACAAAGGAATATCATTTCAAAAAGATAGACAAGAGGATTCTTGAAATTTATTCACTTGCAAATCACTTGGGAGCACAAAGATACATTGTATATGCCGCATAGCAGCAAAATTTGTTTGGAGAAGAAATCGGCAAACCAAAAGTATAAAGATGTTTTGAAAAAATCAAAAAAAATTGGATTTAAGATAAAACGTAAAAAAATTAAGAAAAAGAGACAAAAACTACTTTTTAAAAAACTTAAGGGCATTTCCATAGCATTGAGATATAGAGAGAAAATTTCCATAGCATAGAGAAATGGAGAACAAATAAAATAGACAATTTAACACATGAATTGTAGAAAATAGGATTTTGTTGTTTATATTTATATCGTTGATTACATTGCATTGCACAAAGCATACTTCATAGTGCATAAATAATAACTAGATGGTTACAGTTGATAAAATCTCAATTACAATATAGTTTGTACAAAGTCAACCTATAATCTAAGTACAATGTTCCAAAAAACAAATGTGGCTAATGACTCTTGGTACTACAAATAGAGCCATGCTAGATTGATGCAGGTTCTGATAATTAAGTTCTTAGTATAGAGCTTCTCCTAAGTAGTTCAACCTCATGATATCCAAGTTCGCCTCTAGGATCTCAAAATCCTCATGCTCAAGAAAATCATTAAAAAGTCAATTTCCCTTTGTTGATCAGACATCATAAATTACAAATCGGGAATCAACAGATTCATATTTGAGATTTAACAATACTTGCAATTTCTAGAACAATGCCAAAGAGAACTATATGAAGAGTGTGAAAGGGAAATTATGTGACAACGGAAGCAATTGCAAAGTTCAAATTAATAGGTTTTGAATCAAATAGCTCAAGATAGAGTAATAGAAAATGCTTTTGAAACAAAATCTTAAATCTCAAAAGACCATAAATGATATTGAAATGTTCTCATTGATGGAAGGTGATTAGAGACTGGCCTGATTTGGCACACCTCCCAATTATCACTGAGGGTAAGATAAGCCCACAACACGAGGGCATGACTTCTCTCAAAGCATGTATTAGTTTGTCCAATACCTATTTAACATGCATGGAATGCTACACTATATATGTCTAAAGCATTCATGCACTACTATTGTACTCCTTGCAGACCTTCTGAACTAAGTTACCGGATTCGCTCAGGAAGGCCCTAGGTTCAAGTCGGGTTCGATTCGGGTCCGGAATTCAGGTCCAGTTCGTGGAAATTTGCTCTGGGTCCGTCTTTTTGACTGTGGGTTCAGCCAAGGTCCGGACCCATGACTGTGGGTCCGGACAGGGTTCGAAAATTTCAAACCCGTGTTCTATTCCGCGCCCAGGCACGTTTTTTCACTTTTTTTTTCAAATTTTTAATACTTTTTTGACTCGTTTTTTACTTTTAATGACTTTTTTATTCTTTCTAGCCCTAATACTTGCCTCAAAAACATGAAATAGGTAAAGTGAAACTCATTTACCAATTTGTGAATGAGAAAAAAGGATTTTTTGCCTCCATTGCTGAACTTTCTCTTTTGCTTACACAAGCTGGAATAGACTTGAAGGCTGATCGTAGATTGTTCAAAATTGATTGTTGTGCTATTCCTAAGCACTTGCAAGTGTCTATTCGTTGCTAAGAAGATCGTAGAGCAAGATTTCTTCAAAAGAGGTAGGTTTTTTGAAGTTTTTTTATTTTTTTTTACATTTTTTTTCACAAGTGAACTTCAATTCTTTTGTTTTGTTTTTTATTTATGTTTTGTTTTACTTTTCATTCTTCTAAATGTCTATAACACATGTTCAATTTTTTCATTTTTTTTTAATTAATTAAGTCTTTTATTTTCAAATTCAATGAATCAATACCAAAATTTCAATATGTTGTGCCTTAGGTATTCACTATTCCGTATTACAATGGCAACCGGTACCTCCTCAGGCTCAATCCAATCTCGTTTCAAAATAAACCCAACCTCTCCCCTTTGGAAATATGTAGAAATGGTTCAGCAACTTCCAGGTGGTGGAGGATATGTTTGGATTTGTAGTCATTGCAATGTTCAATATTCGAGCTCATACAGTCGAGTAAAAGGGCACTTGTGCGGGATCCCTGAAACAGGCATCAAAAATTGTCCAGGTGAAAACAACGAATGGCATTCCAAAAGATATAGTGTTGAAATATATTGCTGAGCAAGAAAAGGCAGACCAAAAAACAACCAGTGGTAAAACAAGCCATCCTTTGAAGAAAGGATCTCGATCCATGAAACCCCCTACACCACCTTCTTATTTTCCACCTACAGAAAGCCATCCATTTATGGACATCCCTCAAGAGCAAACCATGCCCTCTTCAAATAAAAGATCTAAGGGACCGTTGGAAGCTTCATTTCAAATGAGGCAAGAGAGATTGCTGATCAAGACATAGCAAGATGTGTCTATGCCAATGGATTGGCATTCAATGTTGTTCGTTCACCATATTGGCAAAAAATGGTGAAATCTATTAATGAGGCTCCAAAGGGGTATAAGGGCCCAGGTTTTGAGAAGGTGTGTTGCACCCTATTGGAGAAAGAGGTGAAACATGTAGCAGACTCTTTGAAGCCCATAAGGGATTCGTGGATCGAAACAGGGGTGACCATAGTTTCTGATGGATGGAAAGATGCAAGAAATCGCCCATTGATCAATGTTATTGCTGTGTCCCCTAAAGGGGCAATGTTTTTGAGAGCAGTGGATTGTGAAGGACAGGTGAAAGATGGTCCATTTATTGCTGACATCCTTTGCCAAGCTATTGAAGAAGTGGGCCATCAAAATGTTGTGCAAGTTGTAACCGACAATGCCAAAAATTGTAGGGCTGCTGGGTTATTGGTTGAGGAGAAGTATCCACACATTTTTTGGACACCTTGTGCTGTCCACTCCCTCAATCTAATGCTACAAAAAATTGGATCCAAAATTGAATGGATCAAACAGGTGTATGCCGAGGGCGAAGACATCCAAATGTTTGTCACCAACCACCATATGACGCAAGGAATATTTAGACAATTCTCTAAATTGGAGTTGTTGAAGGTAAGTTAATTCTCAATATTTTTAAATTTTTGAATTTTCTTTTAATTTTAATTTTTAAATTTTGATTTTGTATATTTAAATTATATTTTAATTTTAATTTTGATTTTCAAACAGGTTGCCGAGACCCGTTTTGCCTCCAACACAATTGTGTTGAGACGACTTATAAAGGTTCGTGAGGCACTATGTGCCATGGTAATCAGCCCTAATTGGGTTGTATGGAGGCAATCTAGCAATGAAAGGGCAAATAGGATCAAGCAAAGGATCCTAGATGATGGTTGGTGGGATCGTGTTGAGTATCTCGTCAGTTTCACCGAGCCCATACTGAGCATGATCCGTTACACTGACTTGGATAGACCTTGTTTGGGCGAAGTATATGATGGTATCGACTCAATGATTGAGAAGATGAGATCCATCATCAATGCAAAAGAGGAAGATCCTGAAGAAAAATTCTTCAAAGAGCTACAGGAAATCATGGTTGATAGATGGAACAAAATGACCACTCCCTTGCATCTTCTCGCTTTTGCATTGAGTCCCAAATATTATAGCCCTGAGATACTTTCTGCTTCATCAAGAGTTGCTCCATATAGGGATGGTGAAGTGGCCCAAGGGTACAAGGCAGCAATTCGTAGAATCTTCACTGATCGTGACCAACGTGATCGAGTGAGGGCTGAGTTTATGGCTTTTGCATGCTCTGGGAGTGTTGATCAGAATATGGATGCTCTTCGAGACAAGTGCAGGGTGGATGCTCATAGTTGGTGGTACTTCCATGGGCAAGAATACATGCACCTCCAACCTATTGCAATAAAAGTTTTATCCCAAGTAAGTTTTATATTTGTAATTTTAATTTTAATTTTAATTAATAATTTTGTTTAGTTAAATTTTGTAACTCTTAACTATTTATTAATTTAATTTGGTCTTAATAGGTTGCTAGTTCATCCTCTTCTGAGAGGAATTGGAGCACATACTCCTTCATCCACTCAATAAAACGCAATAGGCTACATTCAAAAAAGGCTGAGGACTTGGTGTATGTGCATTCAAACTTGCGCCTCCTTACACACAAACATAGTTCCTACAAAGAAGGAGACACAAGGAGGTGGGATATTGAGCCAGAGCACCTTGACTTGGATGCTTCCACAAGTCACTTAGCTGCACTTGATATTGATGATGACTATCAGCCTGAAGCAGCTACTACTAAGCATGAGAGCGGTAGTGTTAGTGCTAGTGGCAGTGCTTGTGCGAGTGCCACTAATGCTATTTGTGGTTCTACACAAAATGTAGCATCTAATGATGCTGATGATGCTGCTTTTTTTGATGACCCATATGATTCAGATTGATCAATGATCAATAATTATAATTATTAATGGCTGATTGTAAACACTTGACATTTTTATGTTTGAAGTTTGAACTTTAATTTATAATTCTATATCATGACATTTGACTTTTGAGTATAAAGTGGTGGTGTATTTTTGCTATGTTATTTGACTATTAATATGGTGGTGTATTCTGAACTTAATTACTGCTGCAAATATGTATATATTTCTGATTTTTATATGTTTTTGTATTACCGAACCCAAAACGAACCCAACCCCAAAAAAAAAAAATTTCCCGAACCGGCGAACCGGGTTCTCGAACCCGAACCTGAACCCAAAACCGAACCGGTAACTTAGCTTCTGAACCTCCAAGTATATGAGGACCCTAAATGGAATGTAGTTCCCGAACAAGTGCAAGGCATGATTTAAGCAGTGAGTTTCACCAATTAACAAAGCATTAAGCTTGCAGAATATATAGAAAATTTAAATTAACCAAAACAATCCTTCATTTTGATATAAAATACTACTATAGTTTATTTTTTCAGCACTTCAAGCTGTTTTTTATCTTTCTGATAGGAACCATTCTGCTTTTGGTTCCACAATGTCTACATACTATTATGTATATACTTATGCTTCCCACTTGATTATACAATCGTCACTACCCTACCTGCTTATCATTAAAATTTGATGGTTAGTGTCAAATTGAAGCTCCAAATTATCACACTTTGTTAGCATCTGAAAAGGAAATTTGTCCCAACTAACCTTGATAATCTAAACAACCACGTTGGTATTATTGTTGACAACTATACTAACATTCTTTTGAATAGTCAGGATTACAAGAATTCAAAGAAAACAAACCTCTTTAGGTTGGTATCAAGCCAATAGAGTTTCACTACAGTTTAGTCTGACTTTCTATATTTACTTTTGGCAGGTACTTTTATAAGGTTTAGATATGTTAAAAAATAAGATAGAGGCCCTATTTAGTATTTATGATATTGTCTACCATTTCCCACTAAATTGTGTCTTTGGATTTATATACATGGAAAGCATTACTACGAGCCTAAGGCAAATGGCAGTAGTGTGGAATATAGAGAAAAAAGCAACACATCTCTTAACCATTCCATGTTATGTTAATGTCCTTAACATCAAACATAGAAGCCTACCAAAGAACGTATCTGTAATGTCCCCTTCCTAGTGGCCATCACAGTGTTTATTTAGCCTTTTTGCTCCCGAAGGCTAAATGGAGAAATAAGGGAGAAATTATTAAATTAATTATTTTATAAGGTATTAAATTAATTTAATATAGTGACTCAAAATAAATTATTATTATTATAAAGTCACTAAAATAAAATAAAGGAATATTGTGGAAGCTTCTAGATGAGCCACCCTAGACTTGGTGAGAAAAGAATAAATAGATGGGGGTTGGTCATTGTTTCATCATCTAGGACATTTGACATTTGACTTTGATATGCTTGTTGTGGAGGAGCCTTGGGGTTTCTGCAGACTACATTGGAAATCTTTGGGTACGAAGTGTCCCATTGATTTGCATAATTGAGGTAGTGAAACTATCTACTGAAGGGTTGCAGCTGTTGGAGGAGATATCTTAGTCTTCTCACCATTGCAAAATTTGTGGCCAAAGGCCAATTTTGGAGGAGTTCGATTTAGAGTTGAAGGAGATCATTTTGCAGATTGAGATCACTTCATATCATCAGCAATAGGGACGATTTGGCACAATACATTATTCAGATATAATTTTCAGACATCATATCAGGTTATTGAAAAGCCACGATTTTGTTCATGGAGGTCTTGGTTAGCATCGATTTTCTTCTTGGGCTTAGGCACACCATTCCTTGATGCCTAGCAATGATGTTTGGAGCTTGAGAGGGATGAAAGGAGCTGCCATTTATTTATTTCATGCAATCTGATCCAGAACAGGGGCGGCATATAGGAGAGGTCAATTTCATTATGTTGAAGAGTCTACTTCATCATCAAGGATTGTTATATTGTCTCCAACTCATCTACAATATTTGCATCAGGTTCCTCTTGTCATTTACTTCATATATATGCATTTTAGAATAATGTCATGACTGCCATTTGTATTCAGAAATTGTAGTTGCATAAGTTGTAATGCCAAGAGTCTTGGCCTTTTTATATCAGCATTGTATTAGACTATATATCATAATAAGGGAGCTATAAGTTGCAGATCATATATTTTTTGTATTGAGTAAGTTTGCATCTTTCGTGATCAGCATATTAGTATACATGCCAAGAGTTTGACAAAATGTCAATGGGCTGTAGATTCACTTTTCTCATGTAGTAATCATATATTTGCATTCGAAAATCCAAAAAGAGAATTGCATTGCATTTAGATCTTTGTTTAGACATCATAGAAGTCCTTTGAAAGCATTTAAATCATCTTTGACATCATTTCAAGCAAACAACAACAAACTGAAAACCAAAACAGCAAGTGAAGACTTTGCATACCAACTGTTTAACAAAATTACAAAGGCAGCAAATTGAAGTGTTTTGAGTCAGATTGGGTTAGGCTCATTACAGTATCTTTATTTTAATGTCCTTAACATCTATTAGAAATATACATCCATTCAAGGTTGCCTACCTACGATTTGCCTCAACAACTTGATGAAATCTAGTGAATCTTTGATGGTGAACCACATCCCAACAACCAACACTCAGTTTTGTGCTAAAAATCAATGAAAAACCTAATTAAATAGTAATTTTGCGCGGTTATGGTTTCGCAACAGGTTGGTTGGACAATTTTTTCGCGATTTAAACCCTTAAGAATCGTTGAAACTCACCGCTGATTAAATTGGGATATTTTGGGGAAAAAATCATTTCAATCAAAGATTTTTGCAATTTTTTGAGGATTTATATGCTTCTATGGTATATGGAATCATTGATAAGATTTTGATTTCGTGTTACTGTTGATTGAGTTACCAAATGGAAAGCTATAAAGTAGTTGTCAAAATGTATAAGGGCATGGGAAGTTCATTTGCTAGTTGCTTTTGAAAGGAAATTTTATTATTGATATTATTGCCTATATTTCTCTATTGGACAAGTTTGGAGAGGGGTGTGAGATTGTTTGGAGTAATTCATTGCACCATATTAGAGGGTTTTAAGGACTCAAACTGCCAACCACCTATTTGCAAGTTTCAACACCACCTTGCTGGCTATAAGGATCTATAGGAGGAAGTCACTACCAGATTGGGTTTGTATTTATGCATTTTCTAGCTGTAGAGACTAGGCTAGTGGAATAGATACCTGTAACAGCTTTAAGAGGTTGAACAAGTCTGAAAGGAGAGACAGATTGAGCATATCTGGCCAGCAATTACATTCAACAACAATTTCCTGTCTTGTCCAATGATTTTGAAGGTTAGACCTGATCCAAATTAATTAATAAATGATAAAATCTGAAGGTATTATGATGTATGAAAATGTTGTGCTATTTTTCTTTGAATGGCAAAAATATACATATCGCTTTCAGTTTGATTGTTAAATTGTCATTTCATTAAACATTTGCATAAATGCATAAATAGCCGAAATATACCAGTGTCGCATTTTATCAAACATTTGTTAGAAAAATTCAAAAAAATTAGTCCAAGCCATTACAATGTCCTTCATATATTTTATTTGTTAGCACAATCATGCCACTACACTCCATCCCTTGTTGTCATTGTAATTCTACCTCTCAATGTAACAATAGCTTCTTGGACAAGGCATCTTTTAGTAGGTTAATTAGGTCCTATCAATAGAAATAGACACATTGAAATCCTAAGATGGTTGCTCAAATCATATCAATTTTTACATAATACAAAACTTTTTATCTCTTGATATTGAAAGAATTGTCACCAAGAAGGGATTTAACTCACAACTTAGTGCAAGTTCTTAACCACTTCTAGCACCAAGCTTCAATCAATAACCAAACATCTATCAAAGTATATTCAATTCATAAATAAGAACTTCAAACTTAAGAAACACTGGACCACACCTAAGGCAATTTACTTATAAACAATTTACTTGCTTGTGTTCTTTTAATACAACCCGTTTTAAGTATTCTTAAAGGTTCAAAATTGATTGTTTTAGGCCACATTTGCAGAAAATTTAATATTTAATAAATTCTAATGCCTATAGTTACTTAGCTTGTTAACATAAGCTGTAAAGATAATTCAGAGGCCAAGTAAGTTAATGAAATGCCATGCCATATATATACATGGCTCATTCCAAAAAATATCTGGTGGAGAGACTCAACAAACCTTAACACACTGTTTGTCAAGCTCCAAAGCCTTCCTAGAATCAGCCTCAACCCGCTTCCAATCTCTGTGTATAATGACAAACCAAATTTACTTTTTGATCCAGAAAACAGACAGAAAAGCCAGGAACCTTAAAAAGGCAGTGTCATCTCACTTGAGCTTTTTGTGACAAAGTGCTCTGTTTGTCCAATAAATTATTCTGTCTGGGTATAAGGTTATTGCCTGCATGAAATTAAACACATAGATCAATTCATTTTCATCAATACAGAACCACATTAATTAAGTAACAAAGGAAAAAACAAGATCTAATTATCCTCTGCCTGCTGCATATCCCCCTTAAATAGTCACTGAAAATCCCAACCAGTCAAAACATAACTTGTATCTTCTAATATAACCTTGGCAATATGTAACTAAAAACTAACACAAGCAAAAACATGAAACAGCAGAAATTTTTGGTTCTAACACCTCATGTTTATTTAAAAACAATTCACATCTTGGTTTTTTGTTTTAGCAACATTAAGGAAGACTTAGGATTGAATTTTGAAATTAAGACCAAACCTTATTCCTGTGTAAGGTTTCAAGTCCCCTTAAATCCTCATGTCTAGACTCTATTACATTGGTGTTCAAAGAATATTGGGGAGCTTTGGGATAACAAAAAAGTTAAAAACAAAAGAAGAAGCACGAATAACATTGGAGATTATGAGCTTCAACAGTGGTGTACCTACAGCAATGTGAACACCAGTCAAAAATTAAAGAAAACTGAAAAGATTGAGTATCACAAAATGTGTAGTTCAGTAACTGAAAGATATCTTTTTAAATTTAACTTTGGGGGTCTGGTCCTTATTGGAGAGATTGGAGATGAAGAGATATGAAGGCCTTCAAGATAAAGAAATATCAAATATGAAGACTTTCTATAATTATGTGTCAAATGACCTCTATGATGTTGTGAGCCCCACATATCAGAACTTGCTTAGGAATTGAACAAGAGCTGGAGGATGATGAAATTTAAGATCCAATGGCAAACTCAATATCAATCTATCTAAGAGATTCAAGCTTCAAAAAAAAAAAAGGTGTTGGGATGGTTAACACTACACCAAGTTTAGGTGGTTAAGCTAAAGCTTCACAGAGTTTGTGTTACTGATTCTTTATGTGAACTTTCCTGTGGACAAGAAACTGTTGAATATGTTTTCTGGAAATGTCTTTCTACTAAGCCCTGTTGGGCATAGTTTCAAGCAGAGAATTTTTTATTGAATGCTCCTCTAGCTTGGAGAGGACCTCTCCTTAGGGATGTGGATGATTTGGGAAAGCTGCATAAACCTTTGGCACAGATTTCAACTTGTAACTCCTGGATTCTTGTGTAAGAAGTGTAGAGCCACATTTCATGAGAACCCCTTACCTCTGAACTGTGGAAACTAAGATTTTAAAAAGACATGATTTTGCTTGTTAAAGTTATATTTGAATGTTGTTGTAAAAAAGTGGAGCTTTTGCCTCTTTGGTCCAAATCTCCGATGTTAGCTTTTTGGCTTAGTCAGAGAGAGTTTCCTTGCAGTCTTGTTGTTAGATTGATGGAATTATAGCTGTTCCATGAAATAATATAAGATGTCCTTCTCCAAATGTAAATAATGGAGAAAGAAAGAAAGAAATTATATTAATGTCCACAGATGAACAGCAATATACAATAGAAAGTTCTAGGAACAGGAACCTAGAAAGGTCCTGCCAAGGGGAAGAATAAAAGTAAAAAAATACAAAACAACCAGGGACCACCAAAGCAAATGTCAGGAAATAGGTACAAATAGCTAAGAAAGGGGAACAAGAATTTTAAAGAGCAAAGAGCAGCAGCAGAGGAAAACTAGAAATCATCAAGTATTACTGTTTGGACTAAAAATGGTGAAATTGCTAGTGCCATCATCAATCACTATGAAGGGACTAATACAAGATCTGATAATGCTCATCGAGGAGTGCCAAGCGCCAGGATGGGTACTCCCACTACGATCGCATCTAACATCCAAGGCTAAAGTAACCCTTATGGTAGTGAAAAAGCTCATAATATGTATCTACCCCTATGATTGGGAAGGTGGCCAAAGAGGGGTAGATCAATGCTGATGAGAAGAACCTAGTTCATGTCGATTGGAAGAAATAGGACCATAATGATGAGGAGGAACATGTTGAGGTAGAAGCTGCAAGAGACATCTCGTAGGTCTACATGTGTCTATAAGAGAAGTAGTGATATTCGAAGGCCGTTTAAAGTCTCCTAGATGTGTTGAA
>VDFB02331430.1:0-12260 GCA_007258455.2 Sequoia sempervirens | reverse complement strand
TTCTTCCTTTCATTTTTTCTTGTTTGATCTTGTTTCCCCTAATATGAGGGCATCTAAATCCCAAAGCACTAGACAACAGTAATTTAAAATAGTGGTACAACAACCTTTCCTTTGTCTTGTAGATAGCATTTGCACTTCATTTAAAAACTAGAGTCTACATAGAAGTTGTCTTGAGCCTTGGACCTCAAACTGTGTAAGGAGATTACAACTACTGCATATCAATTTTAAGGTTTAATAGATGGTCCTCCAACCTCTTTCTGGCCTATAGTCAACATCCTCATCAGAGATGACTGGTTAAAGATTACAAGGAGCTATTTAACAGGCATGCTCAGTTATTCAAAGAGGAATATACCTTCAAAATACTGCCATATATTGACCCTCATGTACAAACAGCAATAAATAAGGTGGCATTTAATTTTCTGGTCATCTTTGGGAATTCATTGCCTATGTTTTGGGATGTACCATATCAGAAACCACATAAAATAGATATATCCCAAGAAAATAAGTGTGGGTGCAGAAAGAAACCTAGAACAGACCATAAACTAGATAAAAACTTCTATGAATCTAGAATGCCTTACTGTCAAAGAAGATTCCTTGGCTTTCATATGCCCTTCATTTTTCTTTTCATCTATCAATCACTTCAAAGCTACAATTCCTTTTCAGAGTTTCCAAATCTCCCTACACATGAGTCCAAGATGTTTGCTTGAATGAACTCTCTTGTTTTTGATGTCTTTAGACAACTCATTTTTGTTTGCTACAGGATTCTCTAGTAGAGAGTGTGAAAGAACAGGCTAGTTCTTTGAGCAATATAATTGTAGAGGCGACCAAATAGAATTCTTTTTCCTAATCCAGTTTCAATATATAAATTTGCAAAATCCCACAAGTCAAATATACTAGTTCGAAATAAATCATCTAATTTTTTATGACCTGGAGACACTAAATCCAAAAGCAGAAATTGAAGAAAACTCTTAAATACGGTAAGCACTAAACAAAAGCTATGACACAACTTTAACAAGCTATAAACTCTATACTATGTAGGGTGTGACTTATCGTAAGAATGTGCACAAATTGTGTCCTACTATCAATGATGCCAATAAGAAAAATGGGAAGAAATTGCGTGAAACCCTACCACCACAGATTTTTGTAATGTGCAAGGAACCCAGATTCTCCCTATAGCTACTGCGTCAAACTATTAACAATAAATAAAAAATAGGTCTAAGAATGTTGGAAATTAGAGCTATTAGATTGAGAAAAGATTTTACCAGAAATGTAAATACGAATTGACTGAGAAATCAATTCAAGGTTTGGGGTAATTGACTTATCTCAAATTGTGTCATGTTGTCAAGCATGTTGGCTACCTCAACATTCATTACCCCAATTTTTGGGAAGATATTTTACATAGATATTCTACTTCTTCCCACCTGAGCTGAGATATTATGCAATTGCTGATCCATAGGTGGATTGCAATTACGAGGTGTACTGTAGGCAAAGAGATTCAATGCAGTGAGATATTCTTCAATGAAAATAGATTGAGGCAGCAACTAGAGGTAGATTGGATTTGCATTTACTCATGCCCAACATAGCCCATGTCACAGAGTTGAGTCTTTAAGGCAGGCGCTAGCATGTGCATTACAGACCCACGAATCAATAGTCACCAATAGTAAACCCCACTAACTGAGTAAATGCTCAACCATCTCGCAAGTGGAGAAGTGAAAGCTCAATACCAACGAGGAAGAGTTTGGAAAAATGAATTAACGGTTGCAGTTCATTCCAACGCATTTCATTGCGTTTGGACCAATCTGCACCGTCCGGCATGAAAGAGGCTCACAAAAACTGAAAGTGGGGATGCCTTCGGCATAAATATAACCACCCTACCACTGTAATTGCACCTTTATGTGGAAATATATGTAATCCCTGCCGTCTAGTAGTTGGTTAAGAAAACAAAAATAAGGAATGTTATTTAAATAATATCACTAAATTATATGTTTGTGGAAGTTCTTTATTTATTTATTTTGGAAATTTCTGGGATATTCAATATTTTATATCTTAATATACAATAGTCTTGAAAAAAGTGAACCTATCATGTAAATAATATCCATGTTATGGAAATTGCTTCTTTATATTGGAGTGTCTTTTGCTACTTAATGTTCTCTATCTTAAAATGCAACAACTTTGGTACAAATGAATTTATGATTTAAAACTGAATTACCAATAATGAAAATAAGGTGGAAATACAAAAAAAAAAAAAGAGCAAAGAAAAGAAAAGGAAAAGAAAGTGAAAGAGGAATAACAATGAATTAGACTAATATATTAGACATACACATGTATGTTTCTATTTTGTTAATTTATGTAAATATTTTTTTATGAACAATATAGAATAAAAATAATGTGAGGTAAAATCTTTTTTAAATTAGAGGACAAAAGTATTTTTTATTATTGTATATGAACACAAGACTAAACAATTCTTGGAGACAACAAAATAAATTCTATAATTTTTTGACTTGATGTCAATCTAATCTATGACTATTAAGACATGCTTATGATTTTTAATTAAAAACATAAATAAAAAAAGAATGGGAACACATAAGAGTTGAATTAGAAATAAACATAGATACTATGAGTTAAATATAGGAGATTCACATATAAAGATACAAATAAGTAAAAATTACAATACAAAGCCTAGAATAATCGTTAAATTCTATTCTATTTCACAAAGTTATTAATGCAAGATAAAACCACAATTTTATTTGCAAGTACACATAAAATTAATATTAGCTTCAATCTAAATGCAAAAAACAATTATTTTGAAGTATTTACAAAGATTTGCATCTACATGCAATGCTAGTTATTTAAAATGAGTATAAAAGAAAATTACTAAGCTTTAGATTGCTTCTAATTAAAGCAAGCTCTAAATATAAAGTTTGTTAGCTACATATTAAATAAATAAATCATCAAATATATTTTGACCAAAAATATAGAGCATCAAGATAAAAATTCTAGAAGGTCATCTAAGAATGTCCTTCTCAGAGAATAACTATTAGGAATGTGTTACACACATTGCATATATCATTATTTTGTATTTATAATTTTTTGGTTGATGTTTGTGTGGTGATGGACTTTAGGATTCAATATTTTATTATGGAAGGTTGTATTTGACATTGAAAATGAATTTAATGTGAGTGACAAATTGGTGGGTCATGGTTTAGTGAGCACATGGTCAACGAGGCTCACTAGAGAAATGCATTTAATTTATGGATTTAATTATAAAATGTATTATATATTATAAAATATTTTAATTCTTAAGGTACATATTTCCAACCAACTTAGTTTGAGAGAGCAATCATGTTTCCTTCAAGTTTCTATAAACTTGAATGCCCAACTTAGAGATGCTTGTTACATAAACTATGTAATTCTTGGGCACATTAAATAATGATGAGAAGAAAATATAGCTTTTTCTTTCTTGTTACTTACTTTTCTATAAATAAGAGGCTTGAAATGGTGTTAATCACTTAATCATTCTATACTTTGTCATTGTGAGTAAGGGTTGTTTTAAGAATTAAGAGGATTGAATTTAATTTTTAGGAGATCTTGAGTAATATAGATTGGGAAATGTGGCTCTCATTTATTGGATAAGCCTCAGAGAGTAACAACAAAAATTGTTCAACCAAAGTTAACTTGGTTCAGGCGGGTGGGGGTGGCATCATCAAAGACCATCATGGGAAAATGATTTTGGCATATGTGATGAATTTGGGAGTTCAAACTTCAAAATTTGTGGAGGTGGTAATAGCTTGAAAGGAAATAAAAAAGAGCAATGGAAAGTACTAATAAAGAGCAATTGTTTGAAGGAAAGAGATTACCAAATAAGTTGAAGTAGCCAAACCAAGCACCACCAAAGCAAGAGAGACACAAGAATTTGTTAAGGGGAAAAAACAAGAAAAAACCCCAATATTATGAATGGAGGCAAAATGCCTAAAGAATAATACAAAGAGAGAGAGCTTCAGCCTTAGCTTGCTTGCATGAGTCTTGAAGAATGAGAGGAGAGGCACTCAATAAGTAGAGGTGAGAAGGAGTTATAATGTAACTCCCAACTCAATGAATGCCACCATTCATCTATGTGTGTGCAAAGTGTCACCTCTTAAGGAGGTGGTTACAAATATTCCTTAATAAAGGAATTAGTTTAAGCCATCCTCACACATGTGTGAGATGACTAAAAGGGATAAAAGACTTGTAGGGATTCCTTTGGAATATTCCTACAAGTTAATAAATTACAATTAAAGAGTAACCTTTACCAAGTAAAGATTAATATTCTAACATCCCCCCTTAAGCTTTACTTTGGGAAGTTACATCAAACCCTTCAATGGGTTGTAATCCAAGATTTTTACAATGGAAGAGAAATTTATCTTTACAAAGAGCTTTGGTGAGAATATCTGCAACTTGATCTTCACCTTTACAATACAAAAGAGAAATTTGCTTGTCTTCAATTTGCTCTCTAATGAAATGATGTTGAAGAGCAATGTGTTTGGTCCTTGCATGAAAAATTGGATTCTTTGCCAAAGCAATAGCACTTTGATTATCACAATATAAAGGAGTAGGATCCTTTGAGGTAGACCCAAGTCTTCAAGTAATCTTCTTAACCATAATGCTTCTTTAGATGCATTTGTACAACCTTTATATTCAGCTTCTGTAGAACAAAGAGAAGTAGAGTGTTGTTTCTTACTATTCCATGAGATTGCACCTGATCCAACAAAGAAACAATAACCACAAGTGGATCTCCCATCATTGGGATCACCTCCTAAATCTAAATCAGTATAACCTTTTATAGAAAAATCACAAGTTGAATCATAAAAGAGACCAAGATTAAGAGTGCCTTTAACATATCTTAAAATTCTTTTTGCAACTTTAAAATGAGTTTGTTGTGGTTTAGAATCTAGAAACCAATCCAACACTTTAGGTGTTTTCCAATTTTGCATAAAAATAATAATGTAATAGGCCCAAATCACTCATTTGAAATTGTTGATTGAGTTGAGACTTAACATCACTAAGCAAAATGTTAGAACTAGAAGTGACAATTAAATCATCAACATATAAAATAATAATCACAATATCATTTTCACTATGCTTAATATATAAATTTGGATCATTTTTACTTTTAATGAAACCATGAGATAGAAAGAAAGGATAACCCAAATTATAAAATGTCAATATATCTAGACATTGCAATAATAGTTCTAGGTTTCCTCTCACTACATCATTTGTTGTATTGTAAAGGGAAATTGTATCAAGATTAATAATAAAGGACTTTGAAAATTAGTCCTAAAGATGGTTTTAAAAACCATATTGCCTTCAATAAAATAATGAAACATAAGAGTTTCAAGAACTTGATCCCCATCAATTAAGAAAATAGATCTAAGTTCATCATAAATAAGTAAGTGCATACCATCAAAGTGGATGGAAATATTTTCCATGGGTCCCAAAACTCCAATGAGACTTGATAAAATATAAGATTCATTATAGATAGGGCTCCCTATGCAACATTACTGCAAATGCGTCCAGCGCATAAAATAAATATATAAAGGCTCCATTGAGACTTGATAAAGTGATTAATTTGCAAAACATATATAGATGGAATAAATCCATCAAGAAGGAAAATACTCCAATGAGCTTTTAATTTGCAAAAATATAGATAAAATAAATCCATCAAAAATCCAAATTTACCAATAAGGCATAATATCATATTAATGAGACACAATAAAATATCAAATTCCCTTTATCAAAACAACATAATTGTAGTTGAGAAGGAAACACTAGGTTTGTTTTAAATATTGCAATAGATCAAGACTTAGGTAGAGAGAATGATAATTTCTCAAACCACAAATCAATCCACCTTAAGTTATAAATAATAATGATAATAATATTAAAAAAAATTGTGATGGAATAATGGGAAATGCATACTATGAAGAGAATAATTATTAAGTATAAATAAGTCATTTAAGACGTTATTCATGCATTCATGACTACATGAATATCCCCTTTTCATATTCCAAATATAATTGAGTAAAACAAGTACACTATTATTGGGTTGATCAAGTCCAATAATAAAGTACTTGTGAAGTTGTTTAAAAAACAAACTTTTTATGTGAAGTAACATGTTGAGATGCACCTGAATCATTAACCCATTCAAAAGGTTTAGAAACATTAAAACTACATGTAAAAGCACGTCTAGATTGATTACCATTGTTATGAAACTGTTGATTATTTTGATTCATAGGCTTTTTCTCATTTTTCTTTTTAAAACAAGTATTTTTCCAATGACCATCCTTATTGCAATAAGTGCAATGTGGTCTCTTAGAAGAGTTAAACTCTCTAGGATCATTGCCATTATTATAATGAGGTTTGGAATTATAATGTTGTTGTTTAGATTGAGGTTTAAAATTTTGCTTATGATTAGACAAGAAAGCATGTTCATTAGACTTAAGAGTACCAAACTGAATTAACTTAGCCTCTTCTTGTCTTAATAAATCATGAAAAATATCATAAGTTAATTGAGTAGCTAAAGAAGGAATAGCTAATTGAGCATGAATATTAGTAATGAATTGTTGAAATTGTCTAGGAAGACACTTTTTAAGAATAAGATGAATTAATCTAAGATTATCTAATTTAACTCCTAAACCATCCAATTGACTATTTAAAGCATCAAATTTCAATAAAAATTCATCCATAGATTTAAAATCAGAATACCTCAAATCTTCAAGTTGATCTTGAATTTGAATTTTTCTTGATTCATTTGTACTATCATAAATTGTTTTGAGTTTGTCCCATGCTTCATAGGCAGTTGTACATGTCCCAATGTGAACATAAAGTTCAGGTGACATGGAGATACCTATGAGGCCAAGGGCTTCTTCATTTTTGAGATTCCATTTTTCGATTTCATCTTTGGATGCAGATGAACCTGGTTTAGATTTATGATCTGTAGCTACATCTAAAAGATGTTTAAACCGAAAAATAAAGCATATATGAGTTTTCCAAGAATGATAGTTAGAAGAATTTAATTTAATTTCAGGAATTAAAGTTGACATGATTGCCAAAAATAAAAAATCACAACTTTATGAGAAAAATAATAAGTATTGTAAATATTTGCTTAAAAAAAAATACCACTTTTGATTAAAAACAATCTCCTTTTAGTTAGAGAAAAAATAAATATCTTATATTTGTAAAATAATCAATCTAAAAAGATATATAATTAAATAATATCAATATAAATTAGATTTTTAAAAAAATTAATTGATTTAAATATAAAATTAAATTAAGAATATAAATTATGAAAAATTACTAAAGTTATATAATATTAATTTAAAACTAATAAATAAAACTACATTAAAGTTTTAAAGTTATAAACTAATAAATATGAAATGAAAGATTTAAAAGATTAAACTTTTTTTTTAAACCTTAAAAATAGGAAGATTCTTTAAAAAGAGGAAAAACACATTTTTCATAAAAAGAAACTTTTACCTCCTATGTGGGAGGGAAAGATTTTTCATTTAAAATGAAATCTTTTTTTAAACAAAAGAGATTTTACCTCTTTTCCCTCTGCTTTTTTTTGAAAGGAAATAGAAAAGAGGCAAGTAAGAGGTGAAGTGTGAGGAGAAGCAGCAGCAAGGGTTTTGAGAGACGAAGCAGCAGGCCAGAGGGGATATTTAGCAGCTTTTTCGAAGCAGCAGGCCAGAGGGGATATTAGCAGCTTTTTCAAGGGCCAAGATTACAACAAAAAGCCATGGTTCGAGCAACAGAGGGGCAAGGGCTGCAAAAGTTTTTTTATTTGAATTTATTATTTACTGTATGCATACAAATTTGGGTTTTAGATATTTATTTATTATTTAAAAAAAAACTTCTGTAAGAAGGTGTCAAGTTTGAAAAAGAAAGATTTATTTGATTTATTTGAAAAGATCTCTAAACTAGGGTTAGAGCTTAAAAAAAAAAAAAAAAAATTTACAGAAATTCGAACATGCAAAGATGCAAATATGCAAAATATAGAGATTTTTTTTTTTAGAGATTTGCAAAAAGCAGATTAGTCTTTTTTTTTTAAAAATAAAATAAAATTGGAACTAGGGTTAGATCCGTAAAAAAAAAACAAATTTATTTACAGAAATTGATTTTTTTTACAGAAATTTGAACATGCAAATTATGACATACAAAAATAATTTTTTTTTTTTAAAAAAGACTGAACTATAATCCTTTATTTGAGGGTTTCTAAAAATCTGCAAAAGAATAAACATGCATGCAAATTATAATGGATTTTTTTATAGATCTAATATACAGATTTGCAAAAAAAATAGATTAGCTTTTTTTCTAAAAAGAATTTCTGAACTAGAGTTAGAGCCCCTAAAAAAATTGATTTTTTACAAAAATTTTAATATGCAAAAAATGGATTTTTAAATTTTTATGCAAAAATAAATAAATAAATCATGCATGCAAAATATATTGCACAAATTTGAAATTTGAAAAACTTAGAAATATTTAGATAAGAAATCCTGCACAATGGTTAGAAAAATATATCAAACAAAAAACAAGATTAGACTTTTGGCTCTTCTCTTTTTCTCTTTGAGTGCCTCCAATGGTGTGTTGAAAAATCTGGTAAACCTTCAACAATGTAGCTCACAAAATATTAGTAATACCAAGCTCTGATACCATGAAAGGAAATAAAAAAGAGCAATGGAAAGTACTAATAAAGAGCAATTGTTTGAAGGAAAGAGATTACCAAATAAGTTGAAGTAGCCAAACCAAGCACCACCAAAGCAAGAGAGACACAAGAATTTGTTAAGGGGAAAAACAAGAAAAAACCCCAATATTATGAATGGAGGCAAAATGCCTAAAGAATAATACAAAGAGAGAGAGCTTCAGCCTTAGCTTGCTTGCATGAGTCTTGAAGAATGAGAGGAGAGGCACCTCAATAAGTAGAGGTGAGAAGAAGGAGTTAGAATGTAACTCCCAACTCAATGAATGCCACCATTCATCTATGTGTGTGCAAAGTGTCACCTCTTAAGGAGGTGGTTACAAATATTCCTTAATAAAGGAATTAAAAATAAGCCATCCTCACACATGTGTGAGATGACAAAAAAAGACAAAAGACTTGTAGGGATTCCTTTGGAATATTCCTACAAGTTAATAAACACTACAATTAAAGAATAACCTTTACCAAATAATATTAATCTCTAAATAAGCTTCATGGTATCTGTACAGCCAATGAGAACGTGGGTATATCCAACTTGGAAATCGAAGGTGATTCCAGAAATACCATAATGATGTTGAGTGGGATAGTGAATCTTTGTTGGTCTCTTTGGGACCCCATCCTAATGGCTCGAAATATAATGATGAATATTGATAAGTGTAGATCTACCCACATGTTTTTTGTGGGGAATAAAGTGGTGGATGCCCTCACCAACTTGGGAGCTTTCACATCTAAAGTGATTATTTGGGATAATATTTCTTGTATCCCTATACATGTGTTCGACTTACTTTCTAATGATGTTAAAGTATAATACCCTGAGCTCGAGTTGGACTCCTTGTCAGCTCCTTTAGATAACTGACATAGATTTCATTTATGGCAATCCATCTCTGCCAACCATTCTTTTCATAAGCCTTCTCATCTTTAACTTACACATTATTCTGGATGTTTCTACAGAGTTTTATAGCTTGCTCTATTTGGTGTGAATTACACTATGTGACTTGATCTTGTTCAGGATGAACCCGCCTCCTATGAGGTGTGGAAAAATTATAGGGATGTTTGGACCATCCTCCAACAAGGAAAAATGGCCTCATATATTGAAGGTATGATGGGGCACAACCCCAATCTTTTTATAGAATTCGCTAATTCCTAGAATGAGGGAAATGTCACCATTGGTGAGTATACCTTCCATGTCAATGTGGGGCTCATTGCCAAAGTCAGTAGCCTTTCCTTGGATGGGGTTACATTTTTTTTAAGTGAAAGGGTCACTATCAAAAGAATATTGATAGGTTCTTGGAGGGTAAAAAATTCAATTAGTTGCAAAATGGGTTTTGTAGAGATGATCTTCTCAGGGTTTAGAGTGAGTTGGAAAAGTTATTAATGAGGTATATTACTTTAGAGGGCCAGTTTAGAAATTTACACACCCATTTATTCCCCGCATTGGATCATTTTCACTATAATGTCAAGATGAATTTTTTTCTTTCTAGATTTTGTCCTCTTTGGAGTAGTTTATAAAGGCTATGTAGGTTAAAAGTAAAACCCTTCCTATTCACCAGGGGTTAATCTTTCATTTATGACACTAGCAAGCCACTCTAACCCCTTCCCTGACCTCTATAAAAAATAATTCCCCTTTCATTAGAGATCCTCCCAAATCCTTGGAGGACCCCCTTTCCAATACTGGCTCTGTGTTGACTTTGCCCTCCTCTCATAGAATTACCCTAGGGTGAGAGGTAAAATCCTTGCCACTGAGGATGCCACTCCTGACCCTAAAAAAAGTGTTTTATTTGTTCACCCCATCCCTATTACTACCTCTAATTTTATTACAGAGAACTCAGACAATGAGTCTTGGAAACCTACCCCTATTAATTCCCCTGGTCATGATGATGTTTTTGAGGTTTCCCCTATGAATCCTCCCAGTCCTTAGAGATCCCTCAACCTTTGTGTTAATTTGGAGGATTTCTTTAATAAGCCTCAGTTAGACAAAGAGGTATGTGCTTAGTGTTTTCCTCTGAAGAATAAATTAAATGATATCTCAACGACTGTTAATGTCTAGAATTATATCCTAAAATGGTTACTAGCCAAGATCATCATGGCCAAGGATAATTTAAATATATTTTTTAAAATTTAGCCCTTCTAATTTTGTCTTTTCCGAATTTTCAAATTTTCTAATTTTATATTTTGTATTTTTCAATTTTTTGAATTTTTTCGTGTTTTGTGATTTTTTGTGATTTTTTGTTTTTCAAAGGAAAAACAACACAAAAGAAGGAAAAAAATGAAGATAGCGAAAACCGACATCGAGATGACTGCACAAAACGAAAAACGAAAAACAAAGAAACAACACAAGATGAAAAACAAACAAACGGCAAACCAACAAAGACAAAAAGCAAAGAACGAAAAAAAAGAGCAGAAAAGAAATGAGATGAAAAGGCGAAAAGATGCCAACAAAAAGATGGGATCAGATTGGGAATCGATAAGGAACATGAACTCGAACAACGCTCGAAGGAAAAGCAAGGATCGAGATAGAGAACGAACACGGAACGTGAACCTTCAAAAACTGCAAGGCGTCAGTTCTAGTCCAAAAGCCGAACCCAAAAGACAAAAAGCACAACGAACACAGAAATCAGGATTGAGACGAAACCAAGAACGGGAACCTTCAAAGGTTCTTGGTTCCAGTGCCGATCCAATACTTGATTCCGAACTAGACAAAAGAAAATAAAGAATTAGAGATCGGAGTCAGGATGGAACTAGGACTTGAAACCCCGAAAGGTGTCAGGTGTCAATTCCAATTCGAAACCTGAATCTAAAAAAAGGCAAAGAAAAAAAATAAGGCATGAGAAAAGACGAAAACGAGAATGACAAAGTGTGGACATGACAAAACCAAACAACAAAACGGGATGAAAACAGAGGGGATTCCCGAATTTTCCAATCAAAAGAGTTAGGGCGTGTATGTAGGGCATAACACACTTCTCACATGTAAATTGTTAGTAATAAACATAACAACCTATTTAGACAACAATAATTGTTAGTAATAAACATAACAACCTATTTAGACAACAATAAGACCATGTTTAATACAAATATAATGCTAAGGAAAAAATAATGCAATTTTTTTATCATAATCCTAAACTAAAATGTGATGAAAGTAGAAGGTTTAGGTTGATAAATTTTAAAAATGTGTAAATTAGTATCACTTCAACCAAGTAGAAAATGGATATGACCCAAGGAAAAATGTGGAGGACAATAACCAAGTTGACAGGGTGCTAATGAACTTTGACTATGTTGAATATGATCTACATTTACAAATAGCACAATAAGAGTTTTGGCTAAGTTGGAGAGTAATCTAGCATGATATGGTATTGAAGATCTATCTAATACAAAAAAATAAATCATAATTGTCATAAATCTATCATTGTAATCATAATCATGAAGATACATGAATTATAATATATGTCCCCACTAATTTGCTGCATAAAATAAAATGATATCATTGTGTAAAATAAACCAATTATGTAATAATATCAAAGATAAAACAATATAA
>VDFB02331429.1:0-88635 GCA_007258455.2 Sequoia sempervirens | reverse complement strand
AGTGCGTTATAACGCGCTAGCATTTTGTTAATGCATTCGCAAAACACAAAAGCCATGTCAAAACTGAGATATAACGTGAGTGTGTTATATCTTTTTTTGGGAATCCCCAAGCCTTGGGATTGGTATTTTCCTTGGAATACCAACCCAAAGGCTTGGAGGGCATTCCCAATGACCAAAAACGTGTTTTTGCAAATTCTACAATATTTCACATAATCGGGTCCATGCTCACTGTTAGGATTGCACGTGGTTCAATTTCAAACAAATCGAACACATAGATAATGTTAGGTTCTCTCTTAGCTATCCAATGATGTAATGTTTTTCACTTTTTGACAATGTTGAGCCTTTCATCCATATTTTCTTTTGTTTGTGTCTCTTTTTTGGCAAAAAGAAGTGTTTGGTGTTTTTTTTGTTATAAATTAACCGTTCATCAAAATTTCAAATAAATTACATTTTGAGATACTAGACTCCATTCTAAATTTTTTTTTTAAAAAAATCAATTAGTTTCCAAAATTTTGTTTTTTCAAGAAGTATCCACTTCGAAAATTAGTAAAAAATAAAATATTCATTAAAAAATTATCAGAAAAATCGTGCATCAACTACATACTGTTAGCTAACTTCTGACCCTAGCGATTTAAAAATACTAAAAAAAAATCACCATGCTACGATCGTACAAGAGTTGTTATGTTATGTTTTTCTGACAAAAACATCACCAATTTGTGTACGTCCCTCGTTTCAACCCCTTAATCTTAACCATTTTCAAAATAAATTAGTATTTTAGAAAGTAGACTCGGAGCACTTCGATCCTTGTTTTTGTTCCATCTCAAAATTTTGAGAGTAACTATCCTTAATTTCACATCCAAGGTCAGTATTTCCTGATTTTAAAAAAAAGTGGCCACTTAAGCCCCATTTTTGGGAACCATCTTTGTGCACTTACCCATATATATATATATATATGCTCGCAACAATTATTGATCTTTATAAGTAATTATGATTCTTCCTTTATTATAAATATGGATAATAGATTCTTATAATAATCTATTTTGAATTTAGAGAAATGATTGCAAAATAGGAAATTCGATCAACCTTTCAAGTTCATGAGAGGTGACGGCCTGACAGACCCGCCATCAAGTATGCCCCCCAAGATGGAGCACTCGTGGGCCAAGAGGCAAATGTGTGCTCCTAGGCTTGGTGGAAGGGAGGTAGTCTTCACGCTCTTATCAAGCACACCACCTCAAGATGGAGCGCTCGTGGGTTGGGAGGCGAATGAGTGCTCCTGGGCTTGATCAAGGAGGATGGAGCGCCTCTAAGGTGGATTGAGGGATGAAAGGGAAACCCACCTTCCATGCTCTCGCAATACAAGGGAAACCAACCTTGAGACTACGGTTTGCAACCATTTCGATGAATACCTAATGAGATCATTATGGGGAATCCACATTGGAAAGGCTATCGCATTAATTAGATTTTTATGTGACTAATGTCCACAGATATCATGATGTTTACTAATGATTAGTAATATTTATATTTTCATAGCTTATGATCTAATGTCGATTTCTAGTGACTAATTTTGTGCACAAGACCTAAATCAAGATTTATATCTTATAAAGGACATTTCAATTGATAAATTTACAATCTTAAATGCATTAAATTTCTTATTTTGGATTCTAATTGTGGTCTTAGGGAAAAATCTAGGAATATCCCAAGTAGGGGACATTACAGGTAACAATTAAGGGACTTCCTAATGGGTAAACCAACTTGATTACTAAAAAAAACATGGAAGTGTCCACCTACAATCAACCACTCATATATGTAGAGACTCTTTGTACATATTGTTCAATTCACATCAAAGTGGAACAACAAAAATCAGCTAGAGCAAAATATGGTTTTTTAGGAACTTAAAGTAGCTTTGTAAAAGATTTATAGATAATTAGAAAGGCATTTGAGGAGGTTATATTTGAAGATGTCTTCCAGCCAAGCATCAAGGATGGATACACAAATCTTCAAGATTGTGATTAACTAGGGACAAACAATCTTGGGAAGGACAGATTGTAATGTCAACTTTTTCAAAATTAAGCCAAGTTGAAACCCAAAACACCCATCATGCATTTACCACAGATCTTGCGAATTTCACACTAAGAAAATATAACTAAAATTACAATAAAGAGGGCCTTAAGTAAAGTTAAAATATAAAATAAGGTCTCTTATAATTAAAGTTTATTTTAAGTAATTTCTCTCAAAAAACCAATCAAGAGTCATTTGAAGAGTTGTCTTTTGGAGATGATCTCTATTTAAAAAAGATCAAGAAGGAGGAGGCATACTGATAAATGATTCTATTTTCTGGTTTCTACTCCTTCTTGGAATATTGGACTTTGGTTCAATCAATCTAAGGACAAAAACTCTCTATGTATAGAATTGAAGGACAAAAACCCACAATTCCTTAAAATGATTTCATACAAGACTCACCATTGGACTGAATCATTGAAATCTCAACTTGACATTAATATTACACTTCTCTTTAAGGGCAGTTGTGATTGCTAGTATAATTTTGTACTCTTTTTGGGCAGAAATATATCGAGTTTGTGGTTGTGATCTGCATATAAGGAGTTTTCTAATAGATGGGTACCACCTGGCATATAAAACACTGCCATTAGAGCATAATAATAGTTCTTATGATTGTTGTTTTTTATTGATACATTACATCATAGATTCAAAAGTAAAAGGGTTTCATATAGCTAGTCACTAGGTTCCATGTATATAAACTACATTATTTCCAAGGTAATTTTGCAAGTTGGGGCATAACTCAGATATACAATGGATCCATATGGTATATGCAGCCCTTGTACGACTGTCATAATAGCAATCTGTGTCTATTTATTATGTTCAACCCTTTAAAATCATAGTCACATACAAGGCATTGATAATTGTGGCAACTTCATAATTGGTGTAAACTCGCACATCCAATTTGAGTAAGTGTTTCAAGGGATATTTGTATTCAATTGCAATGTTTCATATCCTCCCTAGCACTACCAATTGTGGAAGCTATAATTCAAATCCGGGTCTAAACAAGGTGAAGGTTTCGTGGTGGACCTAACAATTATCTCATAATATTCCAAAGAGATTTTTAGTGACTTTGTAGCAGTTTTATTTCAGAATCTAGCCACTCAAAAGACATACATTCAACCCAAAAAGAACTATATATATAATTAGTGATTTTGTGCCAATTCTGAAAATCAAATAATATAAAATAATCCATCCACGATATTACAGAGATCAATAAAAAATACGAGGAAGAGCTGACAACAGAGTGAGCATAGTATGTCAGATGCCTTGAGCTAAAATTTGTGCCTATAGTAGTGAAGATGCTGAAGTATTGGATCTTAATATTACATTTGCACATGATCTGCCAAGAAATTTTTTTACGTGACCTTGTAAAAGAGATTCCTAGCTAGATGATCAGTATCTATTTGTAGTTCTTTGTCATTCATAATTGGTTTAAAATACTATGTCTCGATGGAAAAGAAACATCAGAATAAGAGTAAGTGTTGCAAGTTCTAACTGTTGACCATCATTTACAGTACAAGAATGGTAGAGGATCAAAAGCACAATCAGATTCCATTGATAACTATTGATTAGTTCATTAACAGATTCTAAGAATTTGTAATTCACAACAGTTAATCAGTGAATTAGTTTCACAAAACCAGAAGTGTTTGAACTTATTGCAATCGACTGCTAAAATAGTTAAGCATGAAACCAAATATGGGAAAAAATGTCTCCTATCAATCCCATGTCTTTCTCATAATAATAATTATATAAAGTACTCTATCTGGGAAAAAATGTCCCCTATCAATCCAGGAGTTGCATGTCTTGCTCATAATAATAATTATATAAAGTACTTTATATGTGGAGACATAAAATCCTTGCACGTAAGGGACACTGCAAGAGGGTAACATATCAGTAAAGTACCCAAAGAAAAATAGTTCCTATAAAATCAAGCATTTTAGGTTCTATTTCAAAAAGTCTGTTAGATAAAATGAGACAGGAATGCAATCCGACATCTCTAGATTTCCTTCAAAACATTTTCACCTGAACTACCTAAAAGGTATTTCCAAGTAGATGACAAAGCATACATGTAACGAAACATAAAATATCTAGTTTAATAATTTCCATTTTGATTTCAACTCATCCAAACTCACTTACAAGCCTCTAAAAAAATTCAGATGATATCAGTACTGCATGCCTAAAAGCTTAGTTCTGAAGAGCTTCTCAATAACTAAACATAAAATGTTTAGTTTAATAATTTCCCTTTTGGTTCAACTCATCCAAAATCACTTACAAACCTTTGAAAAAAGTCAGATGATATCAGTGAAGATGTGAACGACTCAATAGTTTTTTAGTTTTAGTTTTAAAGTAGTTTGCATATTGCGCATATCTCTTGATTTAGTTTTAGTTTTTTAGCTTTTACCTTTTTTAAAGCATAATAAAACTGCATGTATGTGAGCAGTCAGGTGTAGCTTTGTTTTCTTTTTCTTTCCTTAGCTTTTTAGCTTTCTTTACTTTATTTCTCCTACAACAGATCACTGTCTTTTGAAACTTCTATATATAAGAGTTCTTTGTAACCGGTTTGTGAGACAGTTGAATAATACAGAATTATTATTTCTTAGCTCTGTTGTTCGCTCAATTTGTGAGCAGATATATTGTTTCTTGTTTTTTAATTTTCTGAGTAGAAGATATTAAGTTTTTTCCTAATTGAGTATTGGATATGATAATTCCAGTTTAGTGTAAGAGCAATAAATTTCAATCTTTCATTTGGTATCAGAGCAGGTTGCAGAATTTTTTGATTATGCAGGTAGCAAAGTTAAAGAAGCAGTTATCTCCAAATGGCCAATAGAAACAGTTTACCATTTCAGCTTCCATTTTTTTCTGGAGACAACTATGATTATTGGAGTATCAAAATGAAGACCCTACTATTATCCCAAGAACTCTGGGAATTAGTGGAAGTGGGATACCCAAAACCTGTAGATCAGAATGCATTTAATGCCTTGACACAACAACAACGAAATCAGCTGAAAGAAGAAAGAAAGAAGGATAACAAAGCTCTTTTCACCATTCAATCTGCATTGGATGTTTCAATTTTCCCTTGAATTGCTGGTATGACAAAATCAAAGGATGCATGGGAGGCTTTACAAATTGCATATCAAGGTACAGAAAAAATCAAATTGGTAAGACTTCAAACTTTTCGAAGAGAATTTTCAAATTTAATGATGAAGGAAATTGAGTCTATTCATGAATTTATTACTAGAGCTCAAGGTGTTGTGAATCAGCTTAGGATTCAAGGGGAAACAATAACTAAACAAAAAATTGTAGAAAAAATTCTAAGATCTCTTCCTCCTAAATTTGATCCAGTGGTGATAGTCATTGAAGAAAGTAAAGATTTAACTACTTTCAAAGTTGCAGAGTTGACAGGTTCTTTGCAATCCCATGAAGAATGTATGCAACGTTCTATGGAAAGTTTGGTGCAAACTTTTTAGTCTTCTGTTAAACTTGAAGAAAAGTCTCCTCCTTCTCACACCACTAAATCTCAAGGTGAATCTTCTTCAAATAATAGAGGACGAGGTAGAGGAAGAGGAAGAGGAAATAATAGAGGATGAGGATGAAGTTCTGTAGATCGGAGGAGTATCCAGTGCCGATATTGTGAAAGGTATGGTCATTATGAATCTAAGTGCAGAAAGAAGAAATCTGACTTAAATTAGTCAAGAGCCAATTATACAGAAGAGTCTTCTGCAGATACAAAACATTCCACATTCTTCACATGCAATTTGGCAAAAGAACACCAAGAGGATGTTTGGTTCTTGGACAGTGGCTGCTCCAATCACATGACAAGTAAATTTGATCTCTTTGTCAAGTTAGATGATTCAATACGAAGTCAAGTTAAATTTGGAGATGATAAGGAGGTTGATGTAATGGGAAAAGGTACCCTTGCAGTCAAGACTAAGCAAGGAGAAACTACTCATATTCATGATACTTTGTTTGTGCCAAAGTTACAACATAATCTTTTGAGTATTGGGCAGTTTGTAGGCAAAAATTATAAAGTAGTGTTTCAAGATAACTGTTCCAAGATATTTGATAAATCTAACAATCATCATCTTGTAGCAAAGGCTTCTATGACAGAGAATAGATTGTTTCCTCTCACATTTATTTCTAGTAAGTTGCATGCACTCAAATCAACTATAGATGATTCATGGTTATGGCGTCATTTGAATTTTCAAGGGTTATCTTTGCTCAATAAAAAGAATATGGTAAGAGGGCTTCCTCCAATCAAGGTAAAAGAAGAAGTTTGTTCAGGGTGTGCACTTGGCAAGCATCATCGAGATAGTTTTTCGGTGCATAAATATTGGAGGGAAAAATCTCCTCTAGAGCTTGTGCATGCTGACATTTGTGGTGACATGCAAGAGGAATCATTGGGTAAGAACCTTTATTTTTCGAATTTCATTGATGATTACTCACGCCACACTTGGGTTTATTTTCTTAAGCAGAAATCTGAAGCCTTTACATGCTTCAAGAATTTTAAAGCTATGGTTGAAAAACAAAGTGGGTATCATGTCAAGATACTCAGAACAAATAGAGGGGGAGAGTTTACCTCTAATGAGTATGTTGCTTTTATATCAAGAATGGCATACAGAGACAACTTACTGCCGCATATACATCTCAGCAAAATGGAATTGTTGAACCAAAGAACCGTACCATTATGGAAATGGCATGAAGCATGATGCAGAAAAAAATCTTCCAAATAATTTTTGGGGAGAAGCCGTTGCCACTACAGTATATATTTTGAACAGAAGTCCCATGAAAGCAGTTCAAAACATCACTCCAAAGGAAGCCTGGAGTGGTCACAAGGCTTCAGTGGCTCATCTTCGATTCTTTTGATGTTTGGCATATGTGCATGTTCCAATTCAAAAGCGGAAGAAGTTGGATGCCAAATCCCAACTTTGTATCTTTGTGGGATATTCTAATGTAACTAAGGGATATAGATTCTATAATCCTGGCACAAAGCAATGGATTGTTAGTCGGGATGTGATTTTTGATAAAGGGGGAGTATGGTAGTGGAAAGATGTGCAGAAAAATCCATCAATAATCATAAACATGGAAGATAATAGTGTTCCTCCTCTCCCCACAAGCTCAAGTGGAAGTTCAAGCTCAAGTTCTAGTCCTCCAAGTTCACCCAGTTCTTCTAGTAGCACAAATTTAGATAGTGATTCACCTCCACCATCAGTTCCAAGAAAGGTACGAAGTTTAGTTAATATTTATCAGAGGAGTGCAAATATAGTTCCAGTTGTTAATTTTTCTTTACTTAGTACAATTCAAGTTGAACCCTCTGTGTATGAAGACGCAGTGAAAGAACCAGTATGGGTTAATGCTATAAATAATGAAATGAATTCCATTCATAAGAATAATACTTGGGAATTAGTGCAACTTCCCAAAGATAAATAGGTGATTGGTGTGAAATGGATCTATAAAGTCAAATATCATGTAGATGGTTCAGTGGAATGACATAAGGAAAGATTAGTTGCCAAAGGATTTGCACAAACTCCTGGAGTGAATTATGCAGAAACTTTTGCTCTTGTGGCTAGACTTGATACAGTAAAGATTATATTGTTTGTAGCTGCACAATACAAGTGGCCAATATTTCAAATGGATGTGAAATCAACATTCCTTAATGGTTATATAGATGAGGAAGTTTATGTGGAACAACCTATGGGTTATGAAGTTCAAGGAAAAGAACACTTAGTCTACAAGTTGAATAAAGCTCTTTATGGGTTGAAGCAAGCTCCTTGTGCCTGGTATGCTAGAATTGACAGTTATTTCATGAAGAAGGGATTCAACAAAAGCCACTCAAAGCCAACCTTGTATTTCCAACGTATTGGCAATGATATTCTCATAGTTTTCATTTATGTTGACGATCTTATTTATACAAGTAACAACAAAGCTCTCATGGAGAAGTTTCAAGCAAAAATGAAACAAGAATTTTAAATGTCAGATCTGGGACTCATGCACTATTTTCTTGGTGTGGAGGTACTACAAACATCAGACGGTATATATATTTCTCAAACCAAGTATGTTGTTGATTTATTGAAGAAATTTAGAATGGTGGCATGCAAAGCACTTGCAACCTCCATAGCACTTGTTGAGAAATTATCCAAGGAGGATTTTAGTCCCAAGGTTGATGCTATTTTATATAGAAGTTTGGTTGGCCGTCTCATGTACCTCACAATCACTAGACCCAATATTATGTATGCTATGAGCCTCACCTCTCGGTTCATGCAGTATCCACATGAGTCTCATTGGCGAGCTGCTAAAAGAATTTTGAGGTATGTGAGTGGTACACAAAATTTTGGAATTCATTATTCTCCCACTGAAAAAGTTTGAGTTAGTTGGTTACACAGATTCTGATTGGGCTGGTTCAGTGGGTGATAGAAAGTCTACATTTGGATATGTCTTTCACTTGGTTCTAGAGTTGTTTCTTGGAGTAGTAAAAAATAGGCAACAGTGGCTCTTTCTTCAGCAGAAGCAGAATACATGGCAGCTACATCAGCAAGTTCTCAAGCAGTATGGATTAGAAGGATATTGGCAGATCTACATTTGGTTTAGGAGCATGCAACCACCATTTATTGTGATAACAATAGCACTATTGCCATGACAAAGAATCTTGTGTTTCATGCTAGAACGAAACACATAGAGATCTGACATCATTACATCTATGACTTAGTTCAAGATGGACAAGTAGAGTTGCAGTTTTGTCCTACATCTAAGCAAGTTGTTGATATCTTTACCAAGGCTCTTTCTACAACAAGTTTTATGGCCTTGAGAAATCAGTTGGGACTCACCCCTATTGATCATTCAAGGGGAGATTGAAGATGTGAACGACTCAATAGTTTCTTAGTTTTAGTTTTAAAGCAGTTTTTAAAACAGCAGTTTGCATACTGCGCATATCTCTTGATTTAGTTTTAATTTTTTAGCTTTTACCTTTTTTAAGGCATAATAAAACTGCATGTATGTGAGCAGTCAGGCGCAGCTTTGTTTTGTTTTTCTTTCCTTAGATTTTTAGCTTTCTTCACTTTATTTCTCTTATAGCTGATCGCTGTCTTTTGAAACTTCTTTATATGAGTTCTTTGTAACCGGTTTGTGAGATAGTTGAATAATACAGAATTATTATTTCTTAGCTCTGTTGTTTGCTCAATCTGTGAGCAGATATATTGTTTCTTGTTTTTTAATTTTCTGAGCAGAAGATATTAAGTTTTTTCCTAATTGAGTATTGGATATGATAATTCCAGTTTAGTGTAAGAGCAATAAATTTCAATCTTTCAATTAGTACTGCATTTTTTTGGCATTTTCTGGATTTTCTCATTGGTCCATCTGCCTTTCAGATGTCTGAATTAGATTGCAATTATAACAAAGATTTTATTCTTCTGTTGTTTAATTATTATTACTTATTTTATGTTTTACGGTGAATTTCATTATTGAAAAGATTTAAACCTGAAGTGCACTACATAATGTAAACCCCAAGTGTGTCGAGCTAGTTCACACTATCATAGAAAAAATGAATAGGCCAGAAGCCATAACAAACAATAAAACCCCTAATGGAGAAACAACAATCGGGCTACATACAGAAATACTCTGGCTCTGTGATGAACATAGAGGCAAATAATTGTCAAATTGTCAATAGACAAAACCTATGCTAAGTGCAAATGAGACCACAAAATAGGAAAAAAGCTAAAAAAGGGAAATAAAAAACAAGCTAAGTAGTGAGATCAAATACATCAGAGCTTAAACAACTTACCCAGCCTAACCCCATAGATTGTTCCACCGAAAAAATAATTTAATTTGATAAAATTAATAAATAACTTGAAAATTCTAAGGAATCTAAAAAGCTCTTCACCAATCCATTGGTATAAACTACCTATAGAGAATTCCACATACGAGCTCTTGGATTCAGGGCACTACATAGCTAAACAAAGTACTGAAAAAGTGTTTGCCCTAAAGTCAGGCTAAGAAAATCGTTAAAACCCCAAGAAAATTTGCATTTGTACTGATTATAAAAGCAAAGCATAATGTGACAGATTGTACCTGAGGAAGGCCAAATAAATACCATAGTCGATTCATTTAACTGACAAGCTGAGCAACTGGTCGGCGAACATACATTGTAGCCGATAAAACAGCCTTTAAATTGAGCGGATTAAAAATTAAATTTATTTGAGGTTTGCCCTCTAGAAGTGGGCTAAACAGAACAGTGCAGATACGAAAACATTAAAACCTTAAAATAATTGTACCTGTAGGGTTTCTGGAAAAGTAACACAGTATTATTGCAGATCTTTCCCACAAATTCTGATTTTGAAAATCGTCGACATCTGCAAATGCCCGGCATTTAATAACGGAACAGAGCAACAAAATTCATTATTTTCTTTGTCAATATCATCTTCTATGGCGGGAAACAAGAAATTTTGTCTTTAAGTTCACGGTAAAAGATTTATGGGAAACACTAGTGAGCAATAGTTGTCTAAGAAAGGTTAAAATTTATTTACTGGATTGAAAAAATACAAGGAGAATAGAAAAGGTTAAAATTTATTTATTGAATTGTAAAGGTACATGACGTTTATATTTGTTAGGTAGCTGGTAAATTATTTTATATTTGCTTGGATAGTTGATAATTTTTTTTTATTGAATTGTAAAGGTACACTGAAAAACTTAGTGGTTGCGTGCTTGTCGTAATAATATATTTGTTGGGTAGGAAAAATTTAGTGGTGGAGTGCTTGTCGTAATAATTATATTTGTTGGGTAGGAAAAGGGTACTATTAGTGGTTATGGTTAATTTTGTGCATCCTAAGCTCCTAAATGGTATGTCAGATTTCAATATAAAAAAATTAGTTTCTCTATATGTGACTTAAGAGCTTATAGCTATTGTTTCAAAAAGTCGTCATTTTAAGTTGACGTTTGATACGTATTCTCTAATGTCTGGATAACAACCCTTCGCTTTAACCACCACAAAATTTCCATAAAATTTCCATAATGCATCCAATACATATGCACAAATTTCCCACTAATCATGCACTATTTGTACCAATAAAGTTGCACAACTCTTCCAATTAAGTACTTTTTTTTTGTAACTAATGGGTATTAAGTGGACAACTATTGGTACATTTGAAATTTTTTAGTGGGTTTTTAATTAGCATGTATCAATAATGGTCATTAGAAATGAAATTCATGGAATATTAATTTAAGGCAAGTCAAATAATAGTTTGAAATAATAGAGTTTTGTAAGTCATATGTATTAGGCTACACAATAGTTTCAAATCAACAAATTGCAAGTTGAAGGTTTATGAATATTATAATTGTTAAGATTGACCTTAACCTCAATTTTGATTCATACTAAATCCAACTAAATAGTTGAAGTTGAATTTGTTTATCAAATAAATATTTTAGTGCATATTTTTGGCTTTAAGTTGTGTACAATTCTTTTATTATCATGGACTGTAAAATTGTACAAGATTCAATCCAAAAATTTGCACTAATTTATCATAGACTATGGAAACTTCATGCTATTAAATAAATATTTGTTAAATATCTATGAGCAAATGATTTTTCTAAGAACATTTGTAATTTGATTGATTAATTTTGAGTTGGATGGGAAATAAAATAAAATAATTTTTGCTATAAAATAAAATAAATTATTTTTAAATAACATTGTTTTAAAGTGGATTATAAGAAGAAAAAACTCTTCAATAAATAAAATAACTTAAAATTGATATCTTAGACATATATTTAAAATAAATCCCAAGAAAATAAAAATAATTTTTCAAAATAAACTAATTATTAAATAACTTTAAAATAAAATGATTATTAATATAAATATTTGAAATATATTTTAGTTTTAAATTTTTAAAAATAAAATCTTTAATGATAAATAATATAATTTTAATATTAAATTACGAGAAATTATTAATGATAAATAATATAAAGTTAGATTAAAACATAAAAAATGTGATGTTAAAATTAAAATATAAAATTAGAATTGTAATATTAGATTATGAGAATATTAAAATTTTAATAATTCACAATCAATTATAAATTAAATATTATGCAAATGAAATTAAATATTAGAAATAAAAAATTAATTAAAAATATTAATATTTTTTTAAATATTTGCATTATAATTTTATAAAGAATAAATTAATTGGTAAATATTATATTATGTTTGTAAGAAATAAAAAATCTTATATCATTTAGAAATAAATAAAAATAATTATAATTTAAAATTTAAATGATGACATGATAAATTATTGATATTATTTAAGTGTGCATATCTTATTTGTGAAGTATGACATTTTTTATGGCTAATAGAATTAGAATGCAATAAGATCTCAAATATTTATATGAATAGAATTGTAAAAAAGTAAATTTTAAGATATTTTTGTTTAAAAAAAATATTTTGACTTTTAAAAATGTTTTTTTTTTATAACCAATTATGATTGCAATAGTTGGTGGAAAAAATGCTTTAAAAAATGACAAAAAATGTTCATGTTTATACATCCTAAATATTCACCCTTAACACTCAAAACTTTTTAGCCAATCATTTTGACAAAAAAATAATTTTTAAAATTTATAAAGTTAAAATTATTTCCATGTTGATTTTAGGGAGATTAAAATTTCTTTGAAGAGAAAAAAATTATCACTTCTAATTTATTCAAAAACAACTTATTAATAACTAATTAAACAAGTAAAAAAAATTTGATTGCAATAGTACTCCTAATGACAAGTGCTAATAAAAAGTGGGGAGTGCGATTATGGATTGAATGGCAAACTAGAGGAGCAATTGCAAGGTTTGAGCAGCCTCTATCACTTCTATAATAGAACAACATGAGGCCTTTACATATGGAGTGGTGTCGTTTCCTTTCCTCTTTCATTTTTTATGTGTGGTCATGACTATTTTGTGTTGAGGATTTCCTAGTGTTTTTTTGCTTTGCTTCATCTCTTTTTCTAGTTCATGGTGATCACGTTTAGCTATGGTTGGGAGTGATTTGGCCCTTTGAGGTTTTTAATCTATTGTTGGTTATTTTTTATTAGATATTTGAAGATGGTTGTCAATATGGTAGCTTTTTTGGGTCTAGGGGATCCCATTTTTATCTTTTAAAGATGTAGTTAATGGTAATGATTCATCTTCTTCCAAATGATGCAAATGTTGTCAACTTCTTATTTCATGTAGTTTGGGATTTTATTGCTAATAAGTCAGCAGGGTATCATCCAAAATGCAAAATAAATACACATGAAAAACTCAACATGCAAAGAACATGCACATGCAAATGCAAAACTCAACATGCAAATCGCATGCACAAGCACAACTCACACCTCTTATAGAAACTCTCTATTTTTTACTTTGAAATGTAGGGAAAAGGGGGACCCTTTTGGTTTTTGGCCTTAGGGTTTGACACCTTTCCCAAATTTCATTAAAAAGGGGGGTTATGAGAGGGAAATGTGGTGAATTGAAAATGCAAGGATGGAATGAAGGTTCATAAAACAATAATAAAAGCTTCCAATTCCTTTACAAGCAATACCACTTTACCTAATTGCAAGTACTCATAATAGACAATTCAAAGCAACCATGGAGAACAATCTTTCAAAACTAAAACAGTAAAGAAGAAATATCCTCATGCCTGTTTTCGCTTATCCAATCAATTCACTGCAAATCAATTTTCCCACAGTAGCAACTAGCTCAAACTTGATTCCTTCAGCTATGCCACAATAGCTCCCTTCTCTCAAGTTGATGATGTACTTCACTCAATATACTAATGCCCTCACAAATACTCTCAGCTCTCTCTCAAATAAAATAGAATATTGTAGCTTTGAATTGTAGAGAAAAATGTATAAAATATTGTGCATAAAGCATATGGGATGCATCCCAAACAAGTGAGTTTTCTCTACTATTTATACAAAGAAAAATGTATAAAATATTGTGCATAAAGCATATGGGATGCATCCCAAACAAGTGAGTTTTCTCTACTATTTATACAGTAGAAAAGACACTTTCCACCCTACAGAATAGGCATGAGTGTTGAAAGCAATCACCATGCAAAACCACTCACTCCACACAGCTAAAAGGTAGCGCATAAAGAAGAACATACTTAGCCAAATAATACTACAGATCAACCTCCTTTGGTGACAACAATGAAAGACTATTTCAAAACAACACATGATGATAAAGTGTAATTCAAATTTCCCACACAATGAACATCTACAGTGAATAGGATTCATAAGGTGGCACCAAGATAAATAGCTCTTCCCAATAGTTGGCGGGGTTAACTATATATTTGAATATGTCAATATCACATATGAAACACATAGCTCAAATCAACTTAGTCTCATATAAGTTGACTCTCTTCATTTATCAGATCTACCAAGGACCAACTACTTGTTGTACATGCTCTTAATTTGTTGTTGATAATTACCAGATGACAAGGTGTTTAAAGAGTTTATTAAGTCAAAGTTATTCCCAAATAAGGCGTCGACTAAGTCTCCTTCACATATCAATTGAATGTTGCGAGTTACTTTGTAGTATACTTGTTCCTTTATGCATGGCAGTATGAGTAATACTCATCCTCTTAACGCATGGTCATAAGTAACATGTAATCGGATTTTTTAAATTAAGTTAAAAAATTCGACCTCTATCATTGTTAATGATAGTCGATTCCAAGCAAGTGATAATATATTAAATATATATTAATATATATAATCACATATACATATATATAAATATCAACACATATCTATATATATGTATATATATGTGTGTGTGTGTGTGTGTGTGTGTATATCACATGCCAACTATGTATGTATACATTCGATATACAAATAAGTATAAGCAAGATAATAATCACATAGTATTATCAATATATATCAATTGTATACAAATATATATATATATATGTATGTATATATGTATATATATGTATGTATATATATGTATGTATATATATATACATACATATATATACATATATACATACATACATATATATATGTATATAAGTATATGCCTCTATGTACATGTATATGTATGTATACATATATTGATGTATTCATATGGGCATGTCCATTTGCCATCATATGCGTGTATCAATACATATATACATATATATACACATTTAATTCACATAATAGCCATACAAATTTACCATTGCATTGATAAGCACCTATTTGTGGTATATCTATGCATATACATGCCGTTAGATCCAATTGACATGCATGTGTACATATATACACATACCCCATGTACGTCCTGCTCATCAATACAAACATAGTAATACAAGAACGAACTCATAAGTTGAAATAGATAAAAATCACCCAATAATGCATTTCAATAGTAAACATGACTCTTACTAATGCAAACACATCAACTAAGGATGACATATCAACTTCCCACATATTGACTCAACTCAATTATTCTACTTTGGTGTGTTTAAGCTCAAATAGTTTATGTTACTGGTTACCCAACCAAGATCTTCTCCTCAGTGATACTTCCCCTCTACCTAGAGGAATTGAACATATACCTTCAACCACTAACACATGCACATGACAATCAACTATTCACAAAATATGCAGTATACATAATACATCTCCAAAGTTAGAATATCAATTCAATAACCATCCACTTCACATATATGCAGTACTTTTCACAAATCATTAAATGAGATAACATTCACATATAACACATCAATAACAAAGTGCAAGCACAATTAATTCATCTCCAAAATTCACATTACATTCATATTTGCCCTACATAGTAATAGTTATTTCCTGCCGGTGTGCTCCTTTTGAACCAAGGTTTGTAAACTTTGTTTAATCAATAAAATGTCCAGTGGCATAGCCACTTTTATTTTTTTTAAAATAGTAAATAGTAATTACACAATTGGAGTGTAACAGAACAATTGATGAATTTTGATGTTAGGTCATTACCAGTGTTGACCTAATAAGTTTTGGGTATTGTAGAGTTTTGAGAAGTATTGATCTGATATGTGGGAGTTATTATAGGTCCATGTCAACCTATTTGGACTTGTTATAAGTTTTGAATCATAGCGCAAAGCATGTATGTGTGTATGTTGAGTGAACAAGTTATATTTTGTATATTTTGTATAATACATCTAATTAGGCCGGCCTAATTGATGTTGGGATGAAATTGGTATAAGTATGAGTTCATTTCAATGTTGGAAATATGATGTTAGCAAATGTGCAAGTGTAATTGATGTGAATTGTGTGAAAGTAATGCATTTGTAGAGAAAATCAAAGTGTTAGAGCATAGTAATGAAGTGTGTTGACTCTGTATATTGAGCTTCAATGGAATTGTATTCCAACATGTTGTAGATGCATTTGTAATAGTTCAAATCTTGGTTGTGTGCCACCACTCTCTTCTATCTTTTCTTCTATCTATAGACAATGAGTCCACTAGGACAATGAGTCCACCTTCAATGAGCACTTATATAATATCTTATAACTGGTTATAATATATTGTGAGCTAAACCTTGTGGAACCTTGGTTTATTTCCTTTTTGGTTTTTCCACGTAAAAATTTGGTGTTCGGTGTTCATGTGTTATGTGCTTTGATGGTTGCTTTTATGATTTCTTTTCTTACTACAAATTGAATATGCTATATGGAATGAATGTTTAAATGTTTAAGTGGTTTCAAAGAATACTGATTCACCCCCCCTCTCAATATTTTAGGTGTTCAACAATTGGTATTAGAGCTTGGTTCCTTAGAAGATTTTTAACTGCTTGGGGAAGATCTTGGAGGTTGAACACATGGCTGTTAGAAGATATACTACTCCTCCAGAAGATATTCCTGTTGTTGGATTCGTTGAAGAAGATTGCATGGTGGACATGAATGGAGAACTCAAAATAGCTCTTCAAGATTTAGAAAGGACTAAAGGCGAAAACATAGACCTGAAAGAAAATGATAAAGAAGTAGATGAATGCATTAGAAAGTTCAGAGAGAAAATCAAGAAATTTGGAGAAAGACATAAGGAGGTCAATGAGCAGTTAAAGCAAGCAAATGAAACAATCACCAGTCTGAAGGTGAAAGTTGAAGAAGGGAAAAGAGTTGAAGATTGTTTAAATGCCAAAGTGAAAAGCAAATATGAGGAATGTTCAAATCTTGAAGAAGAAGTTGTGAATCTAAGATCAAATATGGAAAAAGAAAAGAATCGTGAAGATAAATTTAAGTTGAGCTCTACAATGCTTGATGAAATGATTGCAAATCAGAATAATTCTAAGGACAAAGGTGGATTAGGGTTTGAAAAAGGTGAAATTTCAAAAGAAAATTAGATACCAAGTGTTGAAAAGAAGGAAAATAAACAAAATAATACTAAAGACAAGAAGAGTAATGGCAAATATATCCGGAATCAAAGGAAATACTTCAAAAGACCACCTATCAAATAACCAAATGCACAAAGGTACCCATATTTTAATGGTTTTTGTTATTCTTGCAATAAATTTGGACATAAGGTTGTATAATGTAGAAGTAGAATGAATTAGAATGTTCAATATTTTCCCAGTCGGTGCTTTACATGCAACAAATTCAGTCATAAGGCTAGTGAATGCAGAAGTCAAATGATGAATGGCTATAACAATGGTATGAGGTTTCAATCTTTTAATGGCTATTGTTATGCATGAAATGGATTTGGGCATAAAGCTGATCAAAGCAGATCTAGAATGAATGGAAGTAAGCATGTTCAAAATAATGTTATTTGTTACAATTGCAGTAGACTGGGACATATCTCTAAGTTTTGTAGAAGTAAGAATGTAAAGAAGGATAATCTGAGGAAGAAGAATGATCTAGTACAAAAGATTGATTTGGTAGAAACAAAGAAAGAGATGGATAGGATTTGGAAAAAGAAGGAAGATACATAGGTTAAGGTTGAGTCTGTGCTAGCATCTGGTGCAGATGTTTCCTCCAAAAACTAAGAAGAAATCTTTGTCTTAGGGGGAGCATTAATAGAATATTCGTTATTCCCTTCCAAAGAAATAGTTTTGATGCTACAACACATGGATATAGGGTGTAGGTTGACATGGTTAACCTATTTGAGAAAATATCGGTGAAAAATCTTGTTGTAGAAATGTGCAAAGCATTTGAAGTTGACAAAGAAACGATAGAAGAAGTGATTGTCAAGTACATTGTTGCATTTGAGGTTAGCTTGAAAAATATTGAAAATTAGTTGTCGAAAGAGTTGAGATAAGTATTAGTTGCAAGGAGACAAGAGGCAATTGATGAAGAAGCTAAGTTGAGGTCTTTTTCTTTGGAAAAGATTTGCACTCCTCTTTCATATGAAAATAAAGCCACATTGGCTCAAGTGTATAATAAAGAGTTTTGAACAAAGCAAAGGGTAACCACCCTTATGAGAAGAGATCAAAATGATCTTGAGAGGCTCTGGAATGAGTCTGTGGAGAAGGTTGTTGACTTGGAAAAAAGCTTAGGAATGACTTTGGATACAAAAGAAATGTATGATGACATGCAAGCTCTGAAAGAGAACATTGCAGAAGAAGCACAAATTGATGATGATCAACATGAGCATGGGACTAAAGAATAAAATGTGAAAAAAGGTGTTGATGATAGTCTTCTGAAAGTGGAAGAAAATGTTGGAGAGGAAGGAGTTATCGGTGGAGAAGACATTACAATTGAAAATATCACTGATGATGCTCCTCTAGTAGAAGATAACATCACTACAGAAGAAAAAGCTAGTGAATCTTAGGAGGATGTATCCATAAGATGTACACACCTCCTCCGATACCTAAGGAAAATTCAAAGGATGCTCAAGGCCACCATAGACAAACATGCCTCAAGATACCAATGATCAATCTACTGGTGAAGATGTGCCTATAAATACATAAAAGAGTGATGAGCAGAATTCTGAGGAGAAGAAGGATGTGGAGACACCAATTAATATTGGTGACAAGGAAAAGGATACAGAGGACAGTTCCAAGATCATTGAGAATCTTTCAGTACCTCCAAAGATTCATTAAATAACTTGTTAAGTATTCAATTACAATTTCAACCGGTGGTATCTGCTCAGTTATTGCAACTTCCAATGCAACAGGGGCATGTAGACATGGGAAAAATATTTCCACTACACAAGCTTCAACTAGGTGATGTGTTTCATGCCTCAGCCTAGAAAGATATTTTACAAACGCATCAGAAAAGCACAAAATTTATTAATTAAGCAATAAAGACTATAAGAAAGCATACCCAGTGCTAGCATCAATGATTCCTTATCCAGTATGGACAATCTAAAGTTTTTTCTTGATTCCTTCAAAGAGTATTCTAGTGGATTGAAGGAGAAATTGGAGAAATAAATAGATAAAAAGGTGAATGATAAGAGGCTACTGGATACAACTGAGAAGTGTGCCTCTGCACACAACAAATTTCAAGAAAATATTAAAAGTGTGTAGGAGTGTGTTGCAGAAGCCAAAGTGTTATTTCAATTTTGTTGAAATGGTTGAGCTCTACAAAGAGCATAAAAGATGAGATGGACTCAATTGAGTCCCAAGTTGACAAACCTTCTATTGCTTATGATTCAGCACAAGACTTGGATGGAAGCACAAGGTCCACAATAGAGAACCTACATGAGCAATTCTTCCAACTGCAAGTTCATAAGGAGAAGATTATAATGCAAATTGGTCATCTCAGGGATCTAGTGAACGCTAAGTTCATACCTATTTCCAGTGCCCTGTTGAGTGTTGAAAAAGCTTCAATTTTAAATCTGGTACCCAGCACTTTGGATGATGATGAAGAACTTTTGATGGATATCAAGACCCAAAGCAAAATGCTTGGCCTATCGAAGAAGTGTTGGGAAGAAGGGAAGCAAGAGTGGAAAACACACTTGGAGAAGCTACAAGAGTCAAATACTTCTTCCAGATGATTGTATTTATTTTTATGCATTTCAGTTTGTTGTTTAGATTACAGTGTACATATGTGGATGATATAAGATAATTTTCCAGTACATGTTTTGATCTAATTTGGTTGGTTAGTATCCTTAGGGGGAGCATATGAACTTGTGTAAGTATGTATGTAATCCGGTAGATACAACATTATGTAAAAGGGGGAGCAAAATATCAAAATATATGTATGCACCCTTTTCCCTTGATTTCAAAGGGGGAGAGTAGTTTTGAGAGAGTATTTGAGGCATGTTTTCATCAATGAAAAAGGGGTGATATTGTTGAAAGAATAAGGAATTTGTCACTGACATGTTTATTGGCAACATGAGCATGAAGTATCAGTACAAGTTGTATAGTATGCAATTCAGTGTTGTCATTGATGTCAACATTGAGATCCAGTATGAAGATCATTGTGCAGACCAGTTTGTATAACTTGAGCATATTTGAAGATGATTATCAGGTGAAATTCTGTAAGAACATTTGATCTAGTGAAGACAGATGAAATGGAAAATTGGCTAAGTGTCAGATCAGGTACATCAATGTACAAGACATTCAATATTTCAGTCCACTTTGATCCATTGTGAAGTGCCTTTCTCTATAGTTTTAATATAATTTTCTTGGATGTTAGAGGAGTTTATATTCATAGTTTCACATTTTTTAGCTCATGGTGTTCAAGTTATGAATGACAATATATTGATCTGGCAGTAGCAGAGGTTTTCAATTCAGTATGCATGTTTTGGTAAATCTGCACTTCTCCATAGGGTGGTATTTGGCTTTGCCGATTTGTGAAGATGTTGGCAGGTGTCAGTAGTGCCTAAATTCCGAGCAGCATGAATTTCTAAGGTCTACGTGTTGGTTTAAGGTTGAACAGTTGATGAATTTTGATGTTAGGTCATTACCAATGTCGACCTAATAAGTTTTGGGTATTGCGGAGTTTTAAGAAGTATTGATCCGATATGTGGGAGCTATTATAGGTCCATGTCAACCTGTTTGGATTTTTTATAAGTTTTGAATCATGGCACAAAGCATGTATGTGTCTATGTTGAACCAACTAGTTATATTTTTTATATTTTGTATAATACATCTAATTAGGCCAACCTAATTGATGTTGGGATGAAATCAATATAAGTATGAGTTCATTTCAATGTTGGAAATATGGTGTTAGTGAATATGTAAGTGTAATTAATGTGAATTGTGCGAAAGTAATGCAAGTGCATAATATAGCAGAGTGTTAGAGAAGAGTAATGAAATGTGTTGACTTTGCATATCGAGCTTCAATGGAACTGTATTCTAGCATATTGTAGATGCATTTGTAACAGTTCAAATCTTGGTTGTGAGCCACCACTCTCTTCTATCTTTTCTTCTTTCTCTGGGCAATGAGTCCACCTATAGTGAGCACTTCTGTAATATCTTATAACCAATTATAATATATTTTGAGCTAACCCTCACCATGGTTTTTCCCTTTTTGGGTTTTCCATGTAAAAATCTAGTGTTAATGTGTTATGTGCTTTGATGGTTGCTTTAATGATTTCCTTTCTTACTATAGATTGAATATGCTATGTTGAATGAATGTTTAAATTTTTAAGTGATTTCAAAGAATATTGATTCAACCCCCTCTCATTATTCTACGTGTTCAACAAGAATGAATACCAAAATGGAGTTTTGAAAGGGTATATGCATGCAAAGGGCCATCCCCGACGTGTCTGCAAGTTGTAGACATGTTACACTCATGGATAGGTGGGACGTGTAACATCTAAACAACTACTGTAGTCATGAATATTTCAGGGACGTTAACGGGACACATAGACATTTGCGCGACACGTGTTCATCTGCAAAAAAACTTCAAATTAACAGTCGGGAAAGAAAGGGTTAAGGATAAAATTAATTGCATTATCAAATTTAATTTATCTAAAGGGGAGGTTTATGGAATGTGAAATTGCATAGGATGTAGTTTTTGACATTACAATACTAAAAACTTAGCCATTTTTAGGGTCATGCGACCTTGAGAAATTTAGTGCCATTATGTTGCCAAATTTCCTTGATCACACGTACAAATCAATGATCTTGGGCTAATATACATGATGAGGGATTCAACGTATTGGGTTTTCATTGAATTCCATGGAGGTTTGAGCTTTCTTTTTGCCTAATCCAATTGTCTTTATATTTATATTTTTTAATTTTTAGTAGTTAAATTATTCACTCTAAATGTAAATTTCATGCACACATTTTGGCACACTCGGTGGGACCCACTTCACGAGTCAACTAACATAATTTTGACTATTTTATGATCTATATAGGATCTAGACTAGATTGCAGTATTGAAATGCTTAACTTTTTACAATGCTTTTACAATGATTATTTCAAGTTAATTAGATCGAAATTAACTTAACAAAATAACAAAATAAAAGAAATAACAAGGTGATTATAACAGAAGGAAGGAAATGAGAGACAAAAAGAGAGAGAAGAAGAGAAGTGCAAACAGTTGATAACGGAGTTCGTCACAGAATGTGACTACGTCTCCGGGTCCACTCCAATAGAGAGACCGATCCGATTAACTCCAAAATCGATTACAATGCACCACAATCATTCTCCAAGCATTTCGGCAGTGTAACGACACTCTGATATGCAAGAATGATCTGAAAGAATTCTCCAACAAGACCTCTCTTTTGACGCCTCAGCATTAGGACTTCATCACCTGAAAAAAACTTGATTGCTTACTCTCACCTCAAGCCCCCTTTTTATACAAATAATTTGCTCAATTTGGCCTTTAACCAATTGATTTGCAAATATTCTCCAAAATCACCTTATCTCTCCAAAATACATAAAAATCTTTTACAATCTCCCTTTTTACATAATAAATCTTCAAAAATATCCCCTTGATTTACATAAAAATATTTAAAAATCTCCCTAAAATAATATAAGCCCTTCCATTCATTTATTTTCGGGCTTTGGAGGTTTTGGAGATTTTGTTTTAATCTTTAAAAATAATAATCTCCTCTTAATTTGTTTAAGCCTTGTCGGCTATTTGATTTTTGGGAGGTTATACTTCCATAAAAAGTTGTTTGTTTTAGAGTTATAGGGAGTTTGTTTTAATTTTCTTTTTAAAATAGGGTATTCGGTTTCCCAACACACAACAAAAGAAGCCAATACCACATATATACCGAACAGACTCTATGGTCTAACGGTGGCTAAGTCTTTTAAGGGCCCGACGGTTCCGGGTTCCACTCCCGGCCGTCGGCATTTTATAACCATATTCCACCGAATAAACGACAAAACAAAGCAAAGTCCATATACAGTTAAGCGCTGCATATGTGGTCTAATGGTGCCCCGGACTTCTCGCGTATGGGAGGTGGTAGTTTCGAATCCCACGCGGCCAATAAAACATTTTGCAACAAATTCAACCAATAGCGATCAAGGATGGAGATGCCACGTGCCGCACCAGGAGGGTGCCACGTGGACAGATGTAATTCGCTGACCTGTTGATGACGTGTACGCCACTGCGTGCCACTTGGAGCCGACGTATCTGCCAACTACGCGCTGACGAGGTTGCCACGTATAATGTTGACTGGGTTGATGTCTTTGATTCCGTACCGCTGACTGGATTGACTGCCAACTCACTATGCCACGTGTCAAATCCTGATTCACCAAACTTTGCTGACTGGACTGTTGACGTGGATGTACGAATGACACGTGTCAACTCATTATTCGCTGACCTTGCTGACGTCATCTGCCACATCATCATGCCACGTCGACATGTACGGACCGTACGGACTGCCACGTGTCAGCTTCTGATTGGTCCACTACGGATTTCGTACGGACTGCTAACGTCGGCTGTACGGATGATGACGTCATCTCTGTGCCTTCAGTCCACAAGTCAAACCTGAAACTTTGACCAGCTGTATCTTGAGCCTCCGATGTCGGATTTCGACGAAACGAACATTGCCGGAATCATCTCTACGAGCTCTTCGTGATGACGCTATTTTCGTTGACTTCCGAAACAATTATTTTTTCCGCTTCCTGGATGCTCCTGATTCCAGTTTGACCAAAGGTTTGACTGGCTATAACTCGTGCAAACGGACTCCTTTTCGCTCCGTTCGAGTTGCGTTGGAACCAGGACACGAGTCAACTAACATAATTTTGACTATTTTAGTTGTTTGGCACTTCCAAGTTCATACAAAGGTGGATATGTCCTTTCTTGGGTGGATACGCTCTATAAATAAACGGATATACTCCTACTTGGGTGGTTGTGCTTCATCTATTTGTTAACCAATAGGCTCGTAGGTAGAACGGGTGTCTCCTCTCTACAAACGGGTGGATCCATTATTGTTTGGGTGGCTTTATTCTACTTGGGCAATCTTGCCCATATTTGGCCGGCCTTGGGTGATCTTGCCCATACTTGGGAAATCCTACACCCACTTGGGAAATCCTACCCACACTTGGGTGATCCTACACCCACTTAGGTGATCCTACACCCACTGAAGCAATTCTGCTTCTACTTGAGTGATTCTACTTTGTACAATTTGCATGAGTATGTGCTTGGGAAAATCTATGACTATTTGGGTGAATTTTCTCTACTCTTGGGCAATTTTGCTCTCTGCATTAGCGACTATGTAACATATAAACCTTATGTTTTAGGTAAAAAATTTACATTTCCCTTCATCTTTTATCTTTCCAAAAAAAATTCTAGGAGCTTCGCCCTCAAATCCCTATACGTAGGGATCGGGCCCATCCCCCCACACCCCTTATCGTTGGGGTGGGCGTCCCAACCCCGTTTGGGCTAATATTCATTTTCTTTTGATCACTTTTAGGAATCTAATCCTCTTCTTGTGCATCTTGATATCATTTTCCAAAGACAAAAATCATAAACTACTAACATATCTTCTACAGCTTCGCAACCAAAGAATCTTTTATCTCTAATCTAGGCACACTTCAATTTGTAAAGGGTCAATGTATTGTCTACTTTGTTTTAGATTATATTTTGGCATATACTCTCCAATTACATTATTCAGTGAGCTTGGGGATAAAAAATCACAAATCAATCCAAGTCTTGCTGTGTATTCCTAAGAGTTTTATCTTGAGCTTATGATCTCTCCTGGCACTTTGTGTGAGCATGGAGATCATAAACACCTAGAATATCCTTCCCTTTAGGATGCCTACTTGGGAATTGCATGACCCCAAGGGATGACCTCAACCATGTGAATTGACAGGGTATATAAAGGGGGGAGAATGAAAGTTGTATCCCAATATAGTCACGTCGTGTTTAGCAAAGCTCTAATACTCGGGTGATATTGAGCTAAGAGTGTAGGGTTGGTTCAAATGGTATAGCTAACATTCTTGACCCACATTTGTGACAGGCTATTGTTCATGGATGTGCCTCACCTACCCCCGTGGTATTTAGAGGATGCACTAGATCACCTGTTTGAGCCTAGCATGAGACCTTTGACTGTTGCTTAGTGTGGCACAGGGTACAGTATCATGCCCAAAGCTACTCACCATGTATCTCCCTAAGTAGAGATAGGATATCTTTAGGTAGGGTCTTAGGACCTCCAAAGAAAGGGAAAGGGTGATCCCTTGTGCCACTGGATATCTATCTGTAAGAGAGGGAGACCAACCACATTAAGGTTCCAATTCATGGAGAGTCAAGAGTGGAGGGTTTCCCTACCTTACCTCACTCTAAAGGGATGAGGATCAAGAATAAAGAGCACTATGAAGTACTTTTTCCACTCTACAGATCTGGAATTCTACTTAGGGCTAAACGAGTCAATTTCTAGAGTCCAAATTGTACCTCAGATAGCTCTTTGTCTCAGGATGACAGCGCAACGTGCTGGCATCTCTCTGGTGTGCTCACGTTCGTATGGCCAAAAAATGAGAAATACAACCAAAAATCTACCAAGAACCTACTAATAGTCTAGCTAACCAATATTAACAAAATAAACAAAATGATAAAGTATGAAAGATAAATATGAAAATAATAAAGTAGATAAATAAACACAAGGGTGATGAAAACTAACTCACTGAAATGCTAGTTCACCAGCTAACTCCACATGCATGTTCACCTACACACAAGCAAGAAGGGGAAAATTGTTGGGGCTATATAGGGGTTTGCCTCAGTCAAACCCTTGTTTTGGTGTTTCCACCTCCACGGATAGATAGAAAGCAATGGAGTAGAATATGCGATAAAGAAAATAGAAAGAAGTACAATGAACACTACAAAAGACTAAACTACTCTATCAAATCACAAAGGAGAGGAATGAAGCATTACCACCTCCACCCAAAGGCTCTCAAGGCCAATGAACAGAAAATGCAAGCAATGAGCTTGGCAAAGTCACCCTCCCGCAATAATGGTGAAGGGAGGTCTCACAAGACTCCAAGCTCACAACTTCTATGGTGGCCTTACACATGCAATGTGGAGTTGATGGAGTGTCAAGCTACTACAATGCTCAAAAATGGAGTGCTAGAGTGTTGAAGAGATTGAGAATGTGCTTGAGAATGTGGAGAAGTTGTGAAAGGATGCCAAGAAGATCGAATGAGTGTGAAAGAGATGAAGTGAAAGTGAGATAAATGGATTTGAAGGCCAAAGGGAACCATTTTTTTGGGTCGGTTGGTCACACAAAGGAATTACAATTTGACCCCAATCAGGTGTGTAACATCCCTATGGACTCTAGATACATAAATCTATTAGGGATGGTGGCATGCCATGCAAATGTCTACGCTTGCGTCCATGACGAAAATTCCCCCACCGACACACAAAACATGCACCAAGTGGATGCATTATGGATAGGTGATGTGGAATTTCCTCTTTGGATTTTATTTTCTAAGGTGAGGGTATGTGAAAGGGGAATTTACACAAGGGGTGAAAATTCACTCCTATACATTTTTCCCCCACTTTAGTGAGTGCAAATATCAATGAGCACTCAATAAAATAGATCGAAGAGATAGAGATGTATACCTGAACCGTCAAGGAAGTGGACCATGATCTGGAAAACTTGAAAGTGTAGGGTAGGCAAATGACTCCACAGATACTCTCCCTAAGGAGTTTCGAACAAAAGGACTCCATAACCCCATAGAACTATGAAGTTGCACAAAGTACACCGAAGGCCCTCGAACCAATGATGGACAAATCTCATAGGATGTAAGCACCTCACAAGCCCGTAGACCTACAAGAAGGCATCCCCCAAGTACTTTCTCATGAAGGAAGCCTAGTGTAAGGGGACTTCGTAGAGTCAAACTGGCAAGCAACTTCATAGGCGCACTTGCAAAGCAACATGTTAATTAGCAAATAAAACATGTTAGAAAACACAAAGCAACCACGCAGGAAAACAAGCAGACAGTCATGCATATAATCAACAAATTGAAAGGCTTTCAAAGGGGTTCTCGAGAACCCATCAAAAGAAGAGGAGCCCACTCAAGGGACGCGTTGTTCAAAAGTGTAAGAATATTTTTCGTAAATCAATTCAACATCAAGGAATCCTTTCAAAATATGTTCACTTCATCAAGGAATTTGAAAGGAAGAAAATTCCCCCTCACGAGGTGAAGGTCGAGGCTTCTACCGCAAGAAAATTTGCTCCCTCCTCGAAGGACATTTCTTCAAGTTCTTTCTTTGCGAACCCATGATGAAGGAAACACGTTCTGCTAGGGGTCCAAGTTGAGAATGTGATTTTTTGGAAAAGTTATGCAAATATTTTCAAAAAAAGATTCGTTGGCAACAAATGCAGTTTTTGAAAATCAGAGTTGACATAGCAACCTCCCCTAGGGTGGTGTGTGTTGAATGCAGAAGCACACATCCTAAGGAGAGAAGAGCAAGGACAAAATAAAATGATGTTGTAGCCCATGGGACATAGCAAGATGTCAGCATGGTGATGTTGTCGCACACACAAGGGACAACACATAGGCACCACAACATTACAACTCAAGCAAACAAGAGAGAAAGATAAGAAAAGTGTAAAAGAAACAATGACATTAAAAACAAAGGGAACAGGGGTGGTCTGATATTTCAAGGTCATAGCTGCTCATAAATATATATATATAAGTATAGTAATAGTATATAAATGAACTTTCATCAACCCCCTACTATATCAGACCATAAGAAGAATGCACGAGAAGACAAAGTAAAAATAAAAAATTGGGTCAACATGGAAGGGAAGCCTAAATTCCCCCAACAATTTGCATCGTCCCCAATTTGTTGAAAATCAAAGCACATAACAAATGAGGCGAGGGGTGCGAAAGAGGAGGAGAAAACCACAGCAAACACCACCGAGGTATTTGGAATGTCCACAGGTCTAGGAAATGTCGGGATGTCTGGAAGGGACATCAAAAGAGGCGGCTTGATAGAAGGAGCAATAAACACCTACACCTTTTCAGTGTCAGGTGCACTCACACTCACAATGGGATCCAGAAGCAAGATTGAACTTGATTGAACGAAAGCAGAGAGGAGGAGAGAGGACATAGTATTATGCCTTGTAACAAGGGTGGTCGACTCCTCTTCCTTTCTCTGCAAAGTGTCCTGGTCAGCCACCAGAGCTTTTCGTCGGTGCTTGCGCTCATGCACAAGGTGGTTTCTATGACTCTTTGAGGTAGAGGCCAGGAGCTGTGAAGGGGTAGAAGGCTCCTGCTCAACCATAGGGGTGACCATCATAGTCGCTTCCGGTGGAGGGAATGACTCCTGAATGGGAGTAGTAGGAAGAGGTTAAGAGACGACAAGGGGAGTCAACTCTAGCGCCTCAGCAATGGGCCTCTTCCCATTCACTGCTTTAGGATTAGGAGCGGTGGGAGGCCGCAAAGGCCGAGACATAGAGGATTCCCTGTGGGGACCCTTTCTTCTACCATATTGAACAGGCCTAGGCTCCGTGGGCATAACAAGAAGCTCAAATGCAGGATGCTTGGGCTTTCGTCAAGCGAGCACCTTAGGATTCTCCCGCAAACGTGAAATAGAATATGATGGGCCACAGCAGGGTGAGAGGAAGTGTTAGGCTGGATAGCGGAAGAGGAAGAAGAGGAACCTTGAGAGTGATTCTCTTCTTCTCTTCTACGAGCCATGGCGACATCACTGTCAGCTTTTAAACAAGCCCTATGTGAGACAACATAGGGAGATGGAGAGTACCTCACTTTAGGCATTAGGTGGTCAGGTACAAGAGGTCCTTCCTAGGTGGGAGTGGACCAATGGGTGCTTGCCAAAAGTGATCTAAAGAATAACTATCACACTCAACTAGTGGTTTCTATCCAGTGTAGTGGATCACATGTATTGAACCCTCATGGATAAACTTCAGACAATTATGCACAACCGAGGGAACTGAATTCATAGCTACTAGCCATGGGATACCTAGCTTCACTCTGAAGAGTTTGGACCCTGAGATTTAATCAAAAATCATGTTCACTAATTTAGGTCCAACAAAGGACCGACAAGACGATGCTACCAAGGGAAGGTACGGAAAGTCTATTATGCGTACATATGGTGCTTACATGTGCATCATACCCATCTTTATGCAAGAAGTTGATTAACATAATCTCCTCGGTAATCACATTCACTTGGCATGTCGGGTCTATAAGAACACCTGCTATGGTGTTTTCGTTCATTCGCACAGGGATGTAAAGCGAAGATGGTTCTCTATTAAAACCCATTGGCAAGTCTTGCGAGGTGAAGGTTCTACCTGGGCCACCACTCGCAAGCTGCGTAGAGGGGATAGGTTGATGTAGGAAAGAGGCCATCATGCACACTAAATGATACTCTCACAAAGCCCCCTAAAGGTTTGCAATCAGACTGTGACCCAACTAAGGCTTCGTTCGGCAATACCTACGGAACCTTCCAACTACAACTACTAGGGGTCGTAGGTTGGGTTGTGAGGCAAAAGGCCTCACAACACTCACACCTACAATGCTCCTAGAACATGAGGAAAGGAGCCTTTAGCACTGCTAAATGAAATTAAAATGGTTCACATCGGGTTCACCAAAAATGTAAGAGAGGGGGACCAACCACATCAAGGCTCCAAGTCACAGAGAGCTGAGAGCGGAAGGATGCCCTAACTTACCTCACTCTAAAGGGATGAGGATCGAGAATGAAGAGCACTATGAAGTACTTTTGTCACTCTATAGATCTGAAATTCTACTTGGGGCTAGACGATCCAATTTTTGGAGTCCAAACTGTACCTCAGAAAACTCTTTGTTCAAGGATGGCAGCACGGGTCTGGGATGATAGCATGACGTGCTAGCGTCTCTCTAGCACGTTGGCGTCCGTACGACTAGAAAATGAGAAATATAGTAGAAAATCTACTAGGAACCTACTGACAACCTAGCTAGCTAATCTTAACAAAATAAATAGAATGATAAAGTATATAAATAAACACAAGGGTGATGAAAACTAACTCACTAAAATGCCAATTTTCTAGCTAACTCCATGTGCACGTTCACCTACACACAAGCAAGAAGGAGAAAATTGTTGGGGTTGTATAGGGGTTCTCCTCAGTCAAACCCCCATTTTGGTGTTTCCACCTCCACAGACAACCAGAAAGCAATGGAGTAGAATATGTGATAAAGGAAATAGAAAGAAGTGCAATGAACATTACAAAAGACTAAACTACTCTATCAAATCACAAAGGAGAGGAATGAAGCGTTACCACCTCCACCCAAAGGCTCTCAAGGCCAATGAAGGGAGAATGAAAGCAACAAACTTGGCAAAGTCACCATCACCGCAATCGTGGTGAAGGGAGGTCTCACAAGACTCCAAGTTGCAACTTCTATGGTGGCCTCACATGTGCAATGTGGAGTTGATGGAGTGTCAAGTTGATGCAATGCTCAAAAATGGAGTACTAGAGTGTTGAAGAGATTGAGAATGTGCTTGAGAATGTGGAGAAGTTTTGAAAGGATTCCAATAAGATTGAATGTGTGAAAGAGATGAAGTGAAAGTGAGATGAATGGATTTGAAAGCCAAAGGGAGCTATTTTTGGGTCGGTTGATCACACAGAGGTGTTATAATTTGACCCCAATCAGGTGTGTAACATCCCTATGGACTCTATACGCAAGAATCTGTTAGGGATGAAAATGCGCTATGCAAATGTCTATGCGTTGTGCTTACATCCTTGATGAAAATTCCCCCACCAACACACAAAACACATGCCAAGTGGATGCATTCTGGATGGGTGATGTGGAATTTTTCCTTCGGATTTGATTTTCTAAGGTGAGGGTATGTGAAAGGGGAATTTACACAAGGGGTGCAAATTTTCTCCTATACACTATATATCAACTCTTGAAAGAGAAGTGCCTCACACTAATCTTGAGATATTAGCCTTTGGCTAGTGGGCCTACACTAAGTTAACACATCTACTTGATTAATCTAGGCTTGTACTTTCTAATGTGTCTTCCTATGCTTACCATTGTATATTTTTAGTCTATCTCATCATTGTCCATCTTTTATCTTTGTGATTGTAGTCTCTAGTCCTTTTTCCATGTCTAGTCATCCTTAGGTGAATATACTCTATACTTGGGCGGATATGCTCTTTGTTGGATGAATCAAATCTATTCTTAGGTGGATCCACCTAGGTAGTCATCCCATCTTCATCCATTCATCCTTGGGAAAATCCAATCCTCCTTGGGTGAATCCTCCCTGGCATTATTGTCAGACCCATCCCTTGTTGGGAGATTTCATCTTTACTTAGGCAGATCCACTCCATTGTTGAGTGATTACTCTTTTGGGTGATTATGTTTCCTCTTGGGCCATTCCACACTATTCTTGGGTGAATTTGTTCCCCATAGAAAATCCTAAAATAGAATCCTTCCTATCACAAATGACCAATGTCCTCCCGAGTCCAAAACCACAATCCAATCATTTTTCCACTCCATATCTAGTCCAAAATAATCACTTTTATCTCATCAATCCATCTTCAACTTATCTAAAACATCATCCTCTTTGAACAAGGAATCAGTTAAATATACCTAATTGATATATAGACCACCTTGCATCACATATCCAACCTTAGATACTTAATCGAGATCCTAAATCCTAAATCAATCATCTATCTAATGCTTTCTTGGGAACTTAGCCTGTCCCAAGTTAGTAATCCATTGTTCAAGTTATTTCACCTCAAGCTAGAGGTATAGTTTACAATGATATATTTTCTTGCTTGATAAATTAGCCTATCTCAAGTAGGAAATCCATCCAATCTAATATGTAATTAGAGGTTTACAATTCAAATGTATTTAACCTTAATTACAATTTTTCCCGATCCAGACATAATTGTGTGACTATGTTGTTTTAACCGTTGAAATTACAGACTAGGTTCACTTTTACATAAATTAATGAAATTACTAATTACTAAAATGTTGTAATTATAAATCAAATACTGAATTGAAAAATAAATTGAAATGAAATTATAGAGAATGTAAGATAGGAGATAGAAGAAGAATGAGATGGAAGATAGAAAGATCAGACGCGGGTTGATAACGGAGTTCGTCCTGCAAAGGACTACATCTTTGGGTCCGCTTCTCAATGTTGGACTGCTTTCATTAATATTGCCAAGCCCCTAAAAATGCCTTCTTACAATATTCAAGCTTTAAAACCTGCACAAAATTCCTCACAATCTCTCTCACTTTTACAATTTTGGTGTATAATAACACCTTGTAATTCTTCTCCTCCAAAAATTCTCACATTGGAATTATTTCTCCAAGTAAACTTGATTAATTTCCAAGCCAAAACTCTCCCCCTTTTATACACAAAGTTTACTCAATTTGGCTTAAAACCAAATGATTTACAAAATCAGGCTAATCTCCCTTTACAAGTAAAAATATTTCAAAATCCCCTTAAAATATATTTGAAATAATTCCTAACCCTTAAAAATACCCTTTTAAATCTTTTACATATCATTAAATATTGTATTTAAGCCCCTCTTAATTATTTAAATTCGGGCTATTAGCTTATTAAGGTTTAGGGAGATTGGTTTGTTTTAACAATAGAGGATTAAATCTAAGATTTTAAGGGGTATTGGTTTTACAAAGTCTTTAAAAAGAATGAAGCCCCATCGTAACTCTAAAATTGTCGATAGTGTAGTGGTGGAGAAAATTTTTAGGGGTAGGGTGGTCGGGTCTTTGACCCCCGCCCCTCTATTTTTAACATCCAATTTTCAGTTTTCACTCAATAAAACTAAAGGGCGCCATAAACATGAACAACCAAAAGTTTGGACGGATTGGTAGGAGAGGAAAGGGGAACGTCGAAGGTCATGGGGTCGAACCCCAACATAGCTCTTAGTCAACTGTTCAAACAACCGCACGTTGGAGGAGCCAGCAGGGGTGCCACGTGTTGGGTGCTGACGTGTGCCACGTGTCAATCGCTCATTGAATCACGTGTCATGTCCGATCACTGCCATGTTTCCATCACTAATTTTTCCACGTTGGATGCCACATGTCAATTGAGGATTGGTTTGGATTTCCATGTCATTGTATGGATGCTAACTAGGCGATATGTCACCATGTTGACCTCAGCATTGTTTACTCTTTTGCATGCAAACTTTGACTTTGCATATCTTCCACATACGAGCTTCTTTTTCGATGAAACAAACATCATTGGAATCATGGCGACAAGCTCTCCATGATGACACTGACTTTAAAAAATTTAGAGATGATCAATTTTCCACCTTTCACTGGCCTCTAGTACTTGAGTTGACTCAACTTTTGACCAAGCATAACTTGCACGTACGATCTCCTTTTGACATGATTCAAGTTGCATCAAGACTGTGTCGGCAAGCTCTTCAATCTGAGACCACTTTTGGCTTATTTTGAAACTGTGAAATTTTTAGGTTTTTTGGATCCACTTGGATCACAATCGAATGTTGACATAGGATCTCGACTATAGTTGAAAGGATACTATCAACCATCCATCTTAACAATCACTCCATCTATTTAACGGTGTCCTTGTACATTAGGATACCCTCCCATGATATCATTAACATTATCCTAATCTAAGCTTAAATCAAATCCTAATTTGAGCTTAATTTAAATCCCAATGTAAGCTTTAGTACATTCACATCCAAGATCTTATGATATTGAAACAAATATGAAGATCCCCCTTCCATTTGCTTCTAATCCATTTTGTTTACCTATTGTCATCTCTTTCATCCATGCCCATCCAATCCAATATCATGAATCTTTTATCCTCCCTCAACACAACCAAAAATAGTAATCAAAGGAGATCCCAACTATATTGAAGATGATGATGAAAGTATTGTTGATTAAGATGAGTATGAAATAGACCCCTTTGATGCCATCATTACTAGCAAGATTTCCCCAAGCATCTTCCAAAATATAATCACTCATCCAAGCTACCCCATCATGCCTCCATGCACACCCATTAGCTCCCTCATCCACATCTCCACCTTATCTATCACTCGCATATCCCTCTCACTCAATATCCATACCTCCATCTTCTCCCCTAGTCATATCTCAACCTCCATCTTAGCACAAAAAAACTATCACCTTCATCCCTACTCCAAATCCACCATCCCATTATCCCTCAATTCATTTCCCAATTTGTAATGCTAATCCTCCATTCTATAATCCTAATCCTTCAATTCATAATCCCATTCCACCATCTACATCCTCCTATATCAACCCACCATCCACTCCCTTCTACCTCAATCCACCATCCACATCCTCCTATCTCACTCCACCTTTTGATCCCTCATGCCTTATTCCTCCCTCCAATCCATCATACTTCTATCCTCCATCTAATCTTGATCCCCCCACTAATCCTAATCCTCCACCTACTCTTATTCCTCTATTCATTCCAACCCAACCTCTAATCCTAATTCTCCAATCCATAATCCTAATCATCTCACTACTCCCCCTCTTCCATCTACCCATAATCCTCCGCCTAATCCTAAAATATACAAGTATCTCATTCCAAATGTCATCTAAGGACTCCTAGCAAATAATTCATCACCAAATCCATACCCCAAAGTTGTGGAGTCATTTCATCCCACTCCACCATGTATGGTCACTTGTGATGAGGCCCTTCTCCATCCACCACCTATCATTTTTGTTCCCACTCCTAACACCATCCAACCCATCGAAGCCACCCAAATCCAGTCCCTTCACCTACTCATGTTATTATCTAAACCCAATCCCATCATCCCCATTACTCCTCTATCCTTCCACCCACCCCATATGAGGAGTCTATCCAACATTCCTCCACCATCACACCACCCACACAAGTTGAAACATGCCAAGAGATTTTTCTAAAGCATACCAACATATCCCCTCATCTAAATCAAGATCCTGCCATCCCACCTAATCCCTCTCATGATTCCTTATCATCACCTCATCCAAAAAAATATCCTACCATCCCACTTAATCCTTTAAGACACCCTCCTCCAAATAACGATCCTACCATCCCATCTGCTCCATATTATAATCCTTTATCACTTCCTACCCAAACAATCCCAACACCACCTCCATATTCCCTCTATCCTCTCATATTCACACACGGTGGTTCTCTTGTAGTGGAAGAACAAAGCATATCCATCACATATTCTCCACCTCCTAATGGACTCGCATCATGCTTCTAAAATAATAAGCATCCTACTATAAGTTGAATGCTCAAGACCATGAACTATCAAGGGAAAGGCTTAGGCCTTCATGAGCAAGGTATATTGGAGACCATCTACATCAAAGAAAATCCTCGATCACAAGGGCTTCGCTACAGATCTCAAGGATCACAATCCAAAAGTGTTAGTACAACCTTCGTACAACCTAAGTGAGCCTCTTCCAAAAGAACAATAGGTGCTTCCCATCACTCCTCCCAAAAATTTGTTTCCATCCCTCCTCCATCATACATTCCTCCATCCTCCAAGTCCATTTTGGGTCCTTATACCCAAAAACCAAACATCACATATCCTCCATCTACTAAATCTATTTTGGGCCTTATATCCCAAAATCACATCTTCCATCTTATCCTAATCATCCCTTCATCCACCAATCACCTAACTCTATCACCCATCATAAACATCCCACTCTCATAACCCCCAATCAGGATCAACAAAGGCACACCTACATGAACATCATCAAACATGCTCCATCTATTCACCCTCTCCAAAATCTTACCTCTATCACTCCACTCATATGCCCTCCACATCATTTATTTTCTCACACCCATACTATTGCGATTGGAAGTAATTTGAATGGGAAAATAACAATGCATAAATCTAAACATCCACATGGATCTAGAGATCACCATGTCCCCTCAAAAACACATGTTGAAGAAAATAAAAGTCTAATCCAAACACCAAATCAATCCTAAAGGCCACAAAGGCCCACCAAAGTAAGAATCAAAACCATGTGGATCCCAAAGCAAAAATATGGCATGCATTCAAAAGAAAAATCCATAATGGCATCCAAAGTTGTTAGTCCAAAAGCTAAGAATCCTCAACCTCCATCTCCTACATCCATTTTTGGTCCCTATGTACCAAAATTCACTATGCCAACTCCGTCATCCCCACATTCTCCATCTCTTTCTCCTCCAATCATTCAACCTCCATGTCACAATGTGTGTCAATACTGGTCCTGATAACATCCCCCCATGACAACCCTTTCCCATTATTCCATCCATACACTTTCCAACATGCCATCCATTATCCCACATATCTCTCCCATCAAATCCCTTTAATCCATTCCCTTTCATAAACCATCTATCCAAGGTTGTACCAGCATTCAATCATCACTTCAAACATCAGCTCTTATTACCTCAATATGGAATGTGATGCTCGAGTCCTTCCTTAATCTCCTTATCACTTATCTTCCCAATCCACTTATCCACACCCATATCCTCATCCATATCCATCTACACACTTGTCCAAAAATCCAAAAAATTCAAAAAAATAGTAAAATGAAAAATTTGTCCAATGGTGGAAACTTGGCAAATAGGCGCCTTGGACAAGTACCATAATGAAAACCTAGAAAATAGGTGTCATATGTAAATCCTCATCCATTTTTCTCCACACTTGGGGGAAACTTCATTCTAGGCATCCCCATCCTCCATCTCCTCCATCCCAACTATTGTGCCTATCATATCCCATTTATCTCAATCCTTTCATCCTCCTTATGATCTTGATAAAGATGGGGGGGAATATTTATAGGTGCTTTGGACCCCTCTTAGCATACATTCCCTCTATACACATACTATCATATTCATTATCCTCCAATTCATGTTATTATCCATCTACCTTATGTATCCATCTATCATGCTATGATGTATCTACCTCCCTTATCTTCCCATTTGCATGTCTTCCATCACTTCTACATCATCACACACGACACATCTAGAGCGGGGCATCTAATTCCTTTGTGACATGGTCCTTGGAAACCTCATTCCATACCATCCTTCATCCTATCATCCAATGCATATGCCAACCCTTATCTCTCTATCCATCCATATTCCAATAATCCCTTCCATTCCAAATTCTCATCTCTCTATCCCTCCATCCAATAATTCCTTCTATCTTTCCATCTTTATCTCCCTATTCTTTCCTCCAATCATCCCCTCCATCCTATCATCCTTCCATCTCCCCATCCTTATCTATTTATCCCTTATCCATTACATCCATCCTACCATCTCATTCTACAATCCCATAATCCCTTATCATTGGTGTTTAGCTATAGGCTACCCCCATGTAATCTAATTCCATCTATCCTAATATCATCACTCCTACCTCTTTCCCATGTCTTGCTAATCTCCTATCACTTTTCATCACTCATCTCTCTATCCCATTTTCCACCCAATTAAACTTTTGATGATTTGGATAACTATCCCATTTCTAAGCTTCACACAATCAACATCCTCTTGTATCTATTGTACATCTTGTATATATCATGTTTCATGTACATAAGGTTAGTCTTGTGTCATCATCTAGGTTCATCCTTGTACATAATTGTCGCTAGGTCCCATCCTTGTGTTTGTTGTGTCACCAAACATCCGCTATCAAGTTGGTACTTCGAAAAAATCTCTTAGGTCCCTTGAGTTTCAAGTATCTTGATCATCTCTTTTCATGAGAATCTTAGGTACTATCCATCCATCTTTGGTCTTTGTAGGATATATCATTCCTCACATCAAACTACATCAACCCCATTCATCATCCTTATGGAAAAAGGTACTTGAGATATTTTGTTATTTCATTAGTGCTTTTAAAATATTTGTTTATCTTTCTTTTGAGCTTCCTGCTTTACGTATTTGAGGTCATCACGATCCATCATATCATGGTGTGCTTTGATTCATGAAAATAGGGGCAGGTCTTGGCATTTCTTTTGTTGTGTTTTCTTGGTTCGTCTTGCATAGTATCCACCAAGATCCTCTGGGGCCTTTTGTTATGCTGGGGCATTTCGTGTGTGTTTGGTTTCCCAATATCATATCCATCAAAGTCATTCACAACTTTATGAGATGTTGGACTAACCTTTTTGTTTGCTGAGTCAGTCATATGCATGTAATACGAAGTCACCTTAGTTCCTCATACCATGGTGCATAGTATCCCATGCTATATCAAATTAAGTGATCACTACATGGTAGTTCTAATTTAGTGCTCCATATCCCCCCATCCATTTATTCCACATGTTTCTAATCCGTTCATCCTTCATCTCTATCCCCCATCTACCTATCCTATCTATTTTCATCACCACTTAATTTTGGATTTTGTGTGCACATGAATCTTCATCCATCTTTCCATCTATCCTCTCCTATTTCTCTTGCAATAATCATATGCATCTCTTCATCCATCCTAATCATTTCATTATTCCTTCATCCATTTTAGGCTAATATAGATTTGTTAGTCTAAGCATCTTTTCCTCCATTGTATTCAATCATTTCATCAATCCTATTGCTCCTAGCAATCCCAAATCACATGTGAATCCTAATTCATGCAATCTAGCACAAATAATCCAATCACATCCTTGGTCTTGTTCCTAGCCTTGTTGTAAGCCTTGATCCCAATCTAATCATCATCATTGGGATTTATCCTTCCTAATTATTGTGTTGTTTTGGGATATATTGTTCCTACATAAAAAACACTCCAATCATCATCATCAGGATGTATCGTTCCCAATCCTTGTGTTGTTTCGGGATATAATATTCCTACATCAACAACACGCCATCCATCATCAATCAATCTTGGCTTTTTCAGCATGATTGAGGCAGCATCATATTTGTCCTTGAATCCTTTTGTGTTTGCTCGCTTATCATCTTCCCCATCCATTATCTTTCCTTCTATCCATCATCTTGCATCATTTTCCTCATTTATGCTTGCATCCTCTCCTCCATTTCAAGAGCACACCCGTGTTCTCTTGAACTTGCATGTCCTCTCAAGGGGGCATCCTTAATCCTAATCCTCATCTTCACTTTCATCATCTTTCTTCCTAGTCACTCCTTTGAATGACTGGGGCATCTTCCCTAATCTAACCATCTTCTTCCCAATGTTATGTTTTAATCTTCTTTGAAATGATGCTACTTCATAACACCATCTCAAAAAGGGGCAAAATGTAGATACCTAAAATTGACCACTTTTGTTTGGTCAATTTACCCCTAATTCAACCAATTTCATATCCTCTATAATAATTAAATAATATCAATCAATTAATTAATTAATAGCCTCTATATTAATTGATTAATATTCAATTATTTTAACCTTAATCCTAATCTATTTCTTCTATTATCTTTAAATCGCAGCCTCGAGTAAATAATTACCTTTAATTATTTACCCCCATCCCATTCATCCTTTAAATTGAATAAATACCCTTATTTATTTAATTTAATCCTCAAATACCCTTTTTCTTCCAAATAGGAATTAAATCTAATTATTTCATTCTTATTTTCCTCTCACCTCATGTCTCATCCTCCAACTCTCCCACTTGCCCTCTAATTCTAATCTAATCCTAATCGATTAAGTGTATTAAGACTTCCCATCACATCAAGCACATGGCCCTTTGTACATGTGACATGGTCTTGTTACATGTGACATGGTCTTGGTACCATGGCACATGGGCCTTGTACCTTCAAAGGTACAATCTCCCTCTCAATCCCTCTTCTTGTGCCACTTGGCACAACCTTGTGGCTTGAGAGATCACAATCTTTCTCAACTCTTGATCTTCATCAAGCAATCTCAACCCTCCATCCATTTTCCAACCTTTAACCATTTTATCAAGGCTCTAAACACACATTCAATTGAATATCATGGGCAAATCTACTCAACAGGAGGTTCGACATAGTTTGTTTTTCGTCTAATTCTATGTTGATTTGAGCCTTTTAAGCCTTATCTTGAGTGTTTGTTTCATTTTGTGTTTTGTTTGGTTTTTATTGTTTAAATCATTCACTTGAGCATATTTTCGTGCACACATTAATATTCCAAGAGTTCTAGAGAGAAGAGATAAATGAATGGGATGAAGATGAAGAGGTAGATGAGTTGGATGGAGTTGTTGAGTTGTGTTACCTTGAAGAACAAGAAGGCATTGAAGATTGCAATGCAAAAAGAGAAAAGTTGGAAGATTGCAATGAAGAGGAATGCATCCTATCACAAGAGGAGGCCCAAAATGTTGTAGTAGTGGAAGTAGTCCATGTTAGAGAGGAAGTTGCAGCAAAGATGGAGATCTTTGGAAGCCCCATATGTGATGAAGATTTATTATTTTTGGATAACACAACTTGCCAAAAGCAGCTAGAGGGATGTCTAGAGAATCCCATTAGTGATGAAAAAGGGGTAGAAATCATCATTTTCCTAAGGAAGGAAAAAGGGTGATTGAAGGAGGAAATAGAAGCACAAACATTTGTTGACTTGTGAACATCATGCAAAGTCAAGAAACAAATACCTCATGAAAGAACTTGAAAGCATGCCTAAATGGCATAATATGGAGAAAAAAGCACCTATGAGAGCATTTTATTCCCTTAACTTGATTTTTGTTTCTAATAATTGTGCAAGTGCAATAGAAGGTGGTACAAGTGATGCAAAGGGCTATGATGATTTTCAATGGAGGACCACTAAGCCTTCAAGGAGTTGGGAAGATAGAAACAAAACCAATTGGTAGAGGAAGATCTCCATTCCAACCAGAGGCTAAAGTGAAAGAAGAAAAAAAGTGATGATTTATAGAGACCTAATTTGGTGGAAGGGAACACCATGGCTTGATTCTTCAAGTCAAACAAATGGCTCTACCATCTATTCCAAACACTTACCCAGATGTTTGATGCAATAGCATTCTAAAATAAAAAATAATCTCACATCACAAAAAAAAAAGAAAAGTAAATTTGGATTGTTAAGTTTCTTAATGTTCTAATTTGTTAAGCTTTAAAGGAGGAGATTCAAAAAATTTAAAGATTGGGAGAATGACGTAAACCAACTCCTCAAAATCTAGAGGGACAATCAGACGGATTCCTCAAAATCAGGAGACAAGCCTAACTGTATTTGCTATGTTTAGAAGTAGTTTATAAGGGGGTGGCTGTGTGAGCGAAGAAAGGATATATTAAACTGAAGATTTATAATGATTCCAAGGGGATAGAAGAATAGGACTTTGAGCTTTATAAATATTTTATTAGTGTTAATGGAAACGTATCCTCTATATTCTCCTTCTTGTTTCTAAGTGTTATTATCTGTGCTCCGTTATCCCTTGCTCATAACTTTACCTGCATTGCTGTGTTTGCTTTATATTACATGCACTAAGTTATCTGGTTGGAGAAGAGAACTAGTACAATAGGAACAAAAGGAATTTCTGCATTAAGCTCAGTTCGCTCAGGAAGAGACAAGACCTATTCTGCGATAATGGTTATAGACTATTGGAAGCTTCTACATTGAGCTTGGTTCTACATCACTTCTGATTTTGGGAGGACACGTCCCCATGTGAAAAACACTAAAATGAACCAAATGATTATTAATTGCATTCCAAAACTTTTTGGATAAGCAAAAGAGAACACTGTGACATTGCACTTATCCATTAAAAATGATTTTTTTAATTTCAAACAAAATGACTTTAGAAATGATACACTTCGGTATTTCTTATATAATTTAGATTTCAAACATAGCAACCTGTAATAGGGACAACAATTAGATTTCAAACATAGTAACCCGTAATCCAGTGTCATTTAAGCAATATATACACATAGCCAACTGTATTCCAGTGTCTCTTCTCTTCTTGGACCGTACAACGCATACTAGTTCCCTGAAAGAATTTTACAAGGGCTTCTGTCATCTCGCCTGGTTTCTTATCTGGTTTGGAAGTTTAGGTTTTTGATGGCAAAGGCAAAGATGAACGCAAACAGAATGCTCCATCCAGCTGTAACACCTGCTGTAGCTCCCAAGAAATCGTGTCTAAATCCAAAATAACTCCTTAAGAAATCCTTAAGTGGTTCTTCCAAGCCATCTGCTCTTTTCATTATATCTGTGATGTCTCCATATTGTGATGCTATCAACCCATACAGAGTCCATGCAACTGGGGATGCCCAGTAGTACCATCTCCACCACACCGGCATTTTCTACATTGCCAACAAACACAGTTGAGAAACTCTACTTTGTTCAAAGAAAAAACGCATCTACTTTGAATTGATACTTACCTTGCGAGGAATTATGAAGCCACAGAAAAGCATCCAGATTCCATAAAAAGCCGAGGACACAATTGCAGCTATATTTGCATTAGGAGTAAGAGATACGGTCATCATCCCATAGAATGTGTAGTACAAGAATGTAAAGAACATGAAAAAGAAAAACCAGAAGAATTTTGCTGCCTGCCACTCAAAGTCAATCATTGCATACACCAATACGCCATACAGTATTGCTTGAACAAATACATAGGGTATCTCGATCAACACCTAGTGCACCCAACATTCTGTGAGTTACTAGTTGCTTAGTCATTAAAAATATAAAACAGTCAAGAAAATTCAGATATTAATATATTAGGGGTGGTGACTTACTTGAGCGAAGGCATAGGGGAGGGGCGAATACATTCCTGCAGCCTTTTCTCTGTAGAAGACTGTTCTTTCAACATCTATAACAGGCTGAACTGATGATGCGTTGTTCATGCCAATAAATAATACAGCTGCAAACATGGATCCCATTGCATTCATTACATTTTGCTGCTCACTCCTGCAGTTTACAATAAAAGTGTTGAGTCAAAAGAGATGACACTGCATGTTTAATTTAGATTATGCTTTAAGAAAGCATCCCTTTCTTACGTTTTCTTGCCGAGTCCCCAAAAAATTGTCCCGAACATTAGGGCAGTGATTAATGTGAAAAAGAAGCGAATTGCATTGTACTCTGGGTTTCTCCAGTATGACCAATTCTGCTTCCATAGGCAAGCCCATGCCTGTGTCAGAAAAGGTTGCGAAAATTGTGATTCAAAGTGAAGATCCTTTGACCCTGGAGCTGGTATGCTAAGTTCCTTGATCACTGCTTGGTTATGCCTGCACCATGTCAACGCCCCCTCATAAATCTTTTTTTCATTTTGTTAGTGAAAACTAGAAATTTTTATTTAGCTGTTCATGTAGGGCATGGATAGAGTTCAGAATGGCCTCAATAATATGGTCAGCACTTTTAGTAGAATGATGACAGGAATAAGAGAAAATAAAGTAAGCTTCGGATAAAAGAAAACTATTAGATAGGCTTAACTAGTCGTTTGGTAGTTATGATGTTAAGCATTTTGAAAAATACTATGAATTCTGTTTCTACATCGACCTTGAGGGTATACCAAAGAAAGATTGCGCAAATTGTCCACTACAGACTATGAAGAAAGCATTCAAATAAAGAATACCACAATTGGCTTAAGCAAATAAGGCTTAAAATCTTAGGACATCCATTGTGGGCCTATGTCAGGTCTGTTGACATAACTGTTAATCGCTAAGGTGCTCTTACTAGCATTAATTCAACGATGACTTACTGATAGAGAGATGAATTACGGTAGATGTCTGCAAAATCAACCCCAAGACGCAGTTCAGCTCCAACAGAACTTGATTCCAACATCCATGTTGCCGGATTGTAACCCGGTGTGATTTTGGGAACGCCTTCAATTGCCTCAAAGTAGTTGATTAGATCTTGTGAATGGTGCCCAAGAGGTCCTACATATATCATCTGCCCTCCACGCTTCATCAACACCAACTGCACATTCATTCAAAGTCACATTCTCTGTACCTACAGATGTACCAATACCTACAGTTCTAGTAAATGCACCAGAGTTGCAAACAGTTACCTCATCGAAAGCCTCAAATATGTCTATACTAGGTTGATGAATGGTGCACACAACAGTTCGTCCTGTATCTACTGTATTACGAACTGTTCGCATCACAATTGCAGCAGCTCTTGCATCCAGTCCTGATGTTGGTTCATCCATGAAAATAATTGAAGGATTTGCGACCAATTCCACTGCAATTGTTAGCCTCTTTCGTTGTTCTGTGGACAAACCATTAACTCCAGGCAGACCAACAAGAGCGCCTTTCAAGTTAGTTAGTTCTACAAGCTCCATAACTTCTTCAACAAACATCTGTTCATATGTTGGATGACAAAGTTATTATGATCATACCCATGCTAGTGAAATAAAATAACAAACAAATTGCATGTTGAAGAATAAAATGCATGCCTCTCTTGTTTGACGATCAACTTCCTTTGGGAGACGAAGCCAAGCAGAGTATATGAGGGATTCATAAACAGTCACATAGGGAGAATGGATATCATTTTGTTCGCAGTAACCAGAAATGCGAGCAAAGGTTTCTTGTTTTTTTGGATAACCGGATATGGTAATGGAACCTTCAATGTAGCCTCCAGTTTTCCTTCCTGCCAGAACATCCATCAAGGTTGTCTTCCCAGCCCCACTCACCCCCATTAAACATGTTAGCACTCCAGGCCTGAATGACCCGCTTACCCCTCGCAATAACTGTAGCCGGTTTTCCTGTACTCCTTGCGTCTTCATTTCCTGTATAAAAGTGATTATTAATTTATTAATCACTATTCGAAAGAAAAACTAGACTATACAGAGAGATTTAAAATTCAAATGGGAAAACATGCAACTTACAGTAGGCATATCAACATAGTAGTTGACATTGTCGAAGGCCATGGCCAAAGGTGGGAAAGGAAGAACCATTCCTTTCTTGCCACCCTCACCAGAGTTAGAACTGTGTAGAACACTGCTACTTTTCTGTACTTGTGAAATCTCCCCTGCAGAAACTTTTATAAATTTTTAAATAATCAATGAAATGTTTTCTGGAAGCTTGAGAAGCTATCAGAATGGATTGTAATGATTCTTGAAATATTTTACATTTCCAGCTGTTTACCTTGAATACCGGTTGTTGATTTCTCTTTTTGTTTCAAGTCATCTTCAGAAATTAGAGCCTGAGGCTTTTCAAGTGCTGATAAAATATACAAAGCACTTTATTATTTATTTAGTTACAGGCAAAGGATTTATGATGCTGATGAAAGCCATGTACAGGTCAAGTTGGATGTACTCACGATCAAGATAATGCAATGCCATTGTGTACAGTATGTTAAACAGAACGTTGTACCCAAAAAGCACCCCAATGGCAAGCCAATACCACCAATTATCGGAAAATAGCCCACGAGAGTGCAATAATCGGATGCCAATGTCATCCTATAAGCACAAACAGACGAATTTCGTGAAGGAAATTTGTCTTTGAGTAGTAAAAGAAGGAAATGGAAATAAAAAGTACCAACCTTTTGCCATCTGCTTGCCAAGAACTCATTTACTGCAATAGCATTTTGAGCATACATGAGAGGAGAAATCCAGTAACCCCATATCCACCAGCCTTTAATATCATCTGTTACAGTTACCAAACATTCATTAAGAACTCTTCTTATATTCAACTAGCACTAGCACTATGATAAATAATTTTGAAGCTTATAAGACTTGTATTTACTTCTAGCGATGATGAATCCTCCAAGAACAAAAATGACCAAGATGGCGAATGAGCCGAAAGTGTTTGCAACTATTCGATTTCGACCAACAGCTGCTATGAATCGAAACAACCCTAATGCAGTCTGAGAAATTGCAATGTACAGCAACAACTGTTGGAAAAACCTGCATATAGACGAGAAGAGAATACCACCATTAGATTTTCAACTACAACAACTGCAGCAGAACAACTTTATATAGAAATTCAAGAGGCTGTCCTGATCCTACCTCTGTGGATTTGGGGCAAAACCGATTGTATAGTATGTGAGAATGATCCATATTCCAGATTCCATTATGGAAAGAGGAATCCTCATAACCCAAGTGGGAAGAGAGTAGGCCCAGGCAGGGTAGAACTTGAAATCTCTTTGCTTGTAAAATACTGGAAGTTTGTCTAGTGTCATTGACAGTTCTGCCATTCCGTTGAACATCACAGTAACCAGCCCAAAGAAGAGAGCTCCAAAGTAGATGGATCCATCGGTTAGATTTCTGTGATGCATATTTGTTCGAAAGAACACACTTGTAGAAATCAAAGCCATTAGAGTTATCTGTTGAAATCATGTTCCATTATTCCATGTCAGCCCTAAATATTCTAGAACACAAACCTGACTGGATTTAAGAACAAACTAACTGAAGAATTTTTAACCTGAGTGGATTTGAAGATATAGATGAAGGAACTCCTTCTCATGAGCAAAATTTCTCTATCAAAACATGCTTTGAAAAGCTCCATTTTGCTTAAACCAAACTTTTCTGTTGTAAGTGCGGCAGGATGAGACTTGTTTTTATCATATGGAATTGATAAGTCCGCATTCATTTTTGCAGCAACATGGAAAGATTGGAAGGCATCTGCAAACTCCTTGACAGGAACAAAATGGTATGGTTGTCTTGTGTCTGCCCAGTATTGTTCTTGATCTTTAAGCGAAGTCACCTGTTCAAGGTCATTGAGAGAATTCTGGTCACATTGAGTAGCTTCTAACCTACTAGTAATTCACATGTTAATAATAAGATATCGTTTTCTGAGATTATCTGCACAGGGTACTTAATAGTCTAGTATTATTACTCATGATCTGTGATTCTGTAGTATTTGACAATTATTTTTTAATTGATCCCATATTCGATAAATTTGAAGGGTTCACTTGGCACTCATTGCTCATTGCAACGTGTGCTCATAGAGGATAAGAGGTAAGGTTGAAACCAATAAAATGTTATAATGATCACAAAAATAAGCTAATTTGCTTACCTCTTGCAAGAAATCTGCAACTCCTTTCCTCTCGGGGCATCTAAACCCCATGGACTCGAAGAATTCAAGAATGGATTCTCGTGGCCCCTGGTAAACGAGATAACCTTCAGAAAGTAGAATAATGTCGTCGAAAAGCTCATATGTTTCGGGGGCAGGTTGCAATAGAGAAACCACCATTGTTGAATTGAAAACATGAACAAATTGCTGGAGGCATTTAACAATCTGAAATGTTGTAGAGCTGTCCAGACCAGTGGAAATCTCATCCATGAAGAAGGCCTTTGCGGCTCCAACCATCATCTCTCCTGTTGTAACTCTTTTCTTCTGACCACCAGAAATACCTCTGCGCATTGCATCTCCCACCATGGTCTCCGCGCATATGTCTAACCCCAATATCTGCTCCATCCACTAAGTGTTTAACTAACTACAATTCAAACGATCCCACTCCTAAACTCAATTTTGATGCAAAACTTTGAGGAAATGTTACCTTCAAGAAGTAATCTGTGATCATATTGAATTTTTGTCCCTCTATTGCAGTTGCCTGCAATAATATTTTACTGCTTTCCATAAATATCTCAAATAATAAATTCACAAAGAAGGATGTTATTGAAAAATCAGAATACTTCATGCACCTTCATGAAGATATCTATGTCCGGGTCTGGTTTGATTCTCAAGTCTTTCTCTCGCTTCGAAAGCTCCATCAAAATATCTGTATAGGAAAATTAATGCATTATTCCTTTATTCTGAAAACATAAGCCAAAAATTATTTGAATTTAAGAGTTAACTTTATACGTAATAAATAATAATAATAATACCATATCTGGACCCAACTCCCTGGCAACGGGCGGAGAAATCCAAAGTTTCCCTCACAGTCATTTCACCAATGTGTTTATCATGTTGACTAATGTAAGCTGATGTCCTTTGAGGCACAAACTCTTCCATGCTATGCCCGTTGTATGTTACCGTACCCTTAACCTGGGCCAATAGAATGCCAAGTTCAATCAATATCACACTTTTCTATAGGACTCTATATGTTCTTCTGTATCTACTAATCTTGGACATGTTCATTTCTTTTATCCAAACTTATTACATACTCTGAGGCTTTTATCGAGCTTTCCTGCCAGAGCCAAGAGGAGAGTAGTCTTGCCCGAAGCAGGAGGTCCAAGCAGAAGTGTCATCCTAAAAAATTATAGATTTAATGAGAGATTAGATGAGAATATGACATAGAAAGCCAATCAAATTGTCATTTAAGTGCTGTTTACCTTCCAGGCTTGACCACCCCCCTGACATTGTGAAGGATTGTCATGGTTGTCTTGTTGCCCTTGTATAAATGAAGTGATTGCAGAATTCCCTGGAATATGATGTGACCACATAAAGATATAATATTCCTATGCAATCCTAAAGCAAGTACTTGCCACTAATTATAATCAGCATACTTTTATTGAGCAAATTCACTTATGTTTATAGAATGAAAGTGGAGCAGGCTTAAAGCTGTCCCAAAAATGACCTGGATAAATAGTTGAAAGATTGGGATATCTATAATCATTTAACATTGGCAGGGTTAAACAATCTATATTCAAATATCTGAACTTAATCATTTAACATTTGAAGGTGTAAAGAATTTAAAATCAAGCATCCAAACATTGTTCAAATTGTATAGATCATTCATAACGACGCCAGTTGATTGAAGAATTCACTAGGGTTTGATTCTTGCTATGAGAAATGTGAACCTAGAACACCTGACATTATTGTTGATAAATTTTTTCATGGATCGGTCAGGAGTTGAACTTAGGACCATTCATTTGTTCTGGGTGCTCTACCACATAGCTACCTGTTTCCTTGTTGAATGGTCCATCTATGGTTCAAGTGTGGCTCATTTTTCCAACATCCTACCTTGAGACACACTGCATGTGTTGAATGCTCCATCTATGGTTCAAGTGTGGCTCATTTTTCCAACATCCTACCTTGAGACACACTGCATGTGCTGGGGCTCTTAGCCTGGTTTGACTCTGTTAACCTAGCTTCATGATAAACTTTTTCATGGGTCAATTAGGAATTGAACTTAAAGACTACCCATTTGTTGTCAGGGTGCTCTACCACTGACCCATTTATCTATGGTTCGACGCTTAATTTTCCAAAGATGAACAATTCTTGTTATCATGGAGGAAATAGACCTACCTCCACCATATTGGCTGTATAGTTGATGAGTGTGGGCAACGCTCTGCCTCCAACATGAACATCGGCTTCCACATTCAATTGTTCGTAACGCACTTCAACCTCAGGCAACTGGATCCCAACACTGAAATAGAATTACAGCCATCCCAGAAATGTTAATAATGCCTGATTAAAAAACAGCATCTACTGACATTTTAGGTTTAAAGACTAATTTAGACCATTTGCTTTCAAGAGTTCCAAACCTGTCAATCCTTTGACGAAACCTGTGCAGAAGGTGTTCGTTGTCCTCATCTGCAACTTTGACAAGCCTGTCCAGCAACTGCTTCCGAGTCTCAAGCTCTATGTTCCTGACATCTATCTCCTCAAGCCCTCCTGACTCTTGATTTGGACTCTTAAGAATGGAAGTTCTGAGGCGATTATAAGTGGGTAGCTTTTCAATGGCTGCCCATTTCAGTGCTTCCTCGTCATCTTCGCGTTCTATTGACTGAGAGAAAACACTGCTGCTTCTTTCGAACAGCCTGGTGCTTGCCTGTCGCAGACTGCCTGTCCACGACGCACCACTATCTACTCTAATCGATGTACTCATCACCCCTCAAATTCTTGGGCCAACTTTCAGATCTGAGAAGCAAGAATTGTTTGAAAAGAAAATAGTACAATCTAACACAACACAGTTAATGTTCAAGACAAATGCTGCAAGAACTCAATGTCTTGATATTTGTGCTGGCTAGTGAAAGTTAAAGCAGAAGGTTAGCTGTAACAGATAAAAAGCTCTTTGGTTGTAAGAAGCTCCAAATATCAGCATAATTATGCATGGGGTAATAGAAGCTTCTATGCTTTAAAACGAGCTTTGCCAGCTACTGGTTAGGCCTTCCTCGACCACATTTTTCAACTGGCTGCTGAAGAACGAGAGAATCGTAGAATATCTGTGAAAGCAGGGAATGGTTGTGGTCTAGAATAGAATGGTGACGCGTCACGCTGAAGTAACGGTCTGGCTTTGGCGCAAATGAAAGCATAGCAATAATTATTTGGTCTCTGTCTAAATTATAGAGGGTGGGGCAGAGAGCACATGCGCAAAGGAGGTAAATTTTTCAAACGTGGGTGTTTCTAGAAGCACGCCAACAAATAAAGATAGAGAAATGCTTTCCATTATAACTTTTGTATTACCTTGTTATCAACCTTTTAATTAGGTTATAAAAAAAAAAAAAAAAACCCTTTTAATTAGGTAAATAAAGATTGCAGATAAGAGGTTGGGATGGGAGAATGCATGAATGAATGTTTTTTATTTGGCAATCAGTTTATGGGACTCACGAAATGAAATGTTTCTGCAAAACAACAAAATAAACTCACGAAATCAAACTGACACCGTGCTAGACAACAAAACAATAGTCGACCCCACCAAAAAAATACATTGTGTTCATTTTTTATTGATCCTTTGTCAATACTTTTGTTTTCATTGCTATTTTGACTAATTTTACTAAATAGAGGACATATAAAAATGCTTGTTGAGAGGGTTTTTTAAATTAAATTAGGCCAGATAAGAGAAGAAAATCAACATAGGGAAAATTTATGGCCTTTTAAGTGTTGTGTCTTCTATAGTCCATCCAATATGAGTATGGTTTGTGTACTAAATCATTTATCTACCATGTCACTAAAGTGTATTAAATGGTTTATTAAATTTAAGTTTTGTTTTCAATTAGAAGATTCCTATTCAAATAGGCAATGGTTATCTATACATTCATAAAAGATGTAAATTCTTTAAGAAGAAAAAAAAACTCTATTATGGTAAATTATTCTCATCAATTCACATATTTTATGGTATTTTCCATGATTATTAGGTTTGATTTGGAGATAAAAACTTAGAAGGGACAATAATCTTTTATATCTATGGGTATCAAATATATTAATTTAGTAGGTATATTTTATCTTGGAATAAATGAATATTAGGATTTTTCTTTTTCACATTTTTTAATGCATGTAATTTGTGTATTTTGTTGTTCGGCTATTATAATATTTTTTCTACTAAAAAATTTAGGTTGGCATATATTCCCAATCAAAATCAAATTATATTTGGTGTTTATCCTATCATCCTTTTTAGTGATCTAGATCAACTACTATTTGTGGAAAACATGGAACCCTAATGAAATGGATTATATGCTTGTGTACATATTTAATGTATTCAATTATGCTTTTGAAAAAATAAATTGTAGTCAAGTGGCCCTTTATGTACTTGTGAAGTCGAATGACTCACAAAGAACCCACTAAATATCAAGTCTTGCTAAGTGTAAGACATGACACAATAAAAGATAAGGATGGGATCATGTTGAAGTGAATTTGATGGAATATATAACCCTAATAAAAGAAGATTCACTTCATTAAAGATGGAGATGTATGACCAAAAATTTCAAAGCTACCTAATTTTAAAATGAAAAAAATTGTAACTTTTTTTTCAACAACACCCATGATTTTTTTTTAAATAACTTTTCTCCACAAAACAAAAATGTAAGAAACCATCTTTTTATATTTTTTGTGCTAAACTTTCTCACCAACAACTATTCAAATGAATTATGCAATTTTATTAAAAGTTATTCTAAAAATTAAAAATTTCTCAAGTTGGTTTCAACAATATTTCATAAATTTTAAGTAACTATTCTTTCATAAAATAAAAGTTTTAAATCTTAGACCAATAAAAAATTGGTGCATGCCTTTAATTCTATGGTTTTTGATGTTATCCACGTGTCATTTTTTAATCTAATCATGTGGAGAAGATAGAAGAATGTTGTCTCTCCTTCCATATGACTTCTTTGGTCCATTCAAAATCCTTAGAATTCAATCACTAAAGTGGCACTAAAATCTAAAATTTTATTTTAATTTTTTCAAGGTCTTTAGACACTTCTAACCTAGATGGCCCATTCTCTAATGTCATGGCATTGTTTTCTTTGTCAGTAACCTATTTTGTGAAGTAGTATCTCACTTAGGTACCCAAGAAGCATGACCATAAGAAGTAGACACAACACTCCTCTATGTTGTTCATTATGATGGTGAAGGTATAAATTCTACATATCTCTTCACTACAAGAATAAAGGAATTATTGCATTCGATATTACATGTATCTAGCTAGAATAGAGTGCCCACATGAACACCCTTAGTGATATTTTTAGATATTTGCACTATCTTACACTCTCTATTAGATAAAATAGCCTACACACCCACATCATTAAATTTTCTAACTAATAATGAGTTTAGTTCCAAACTAGGGTTGTGATAGGCCAAAATTGAGGTAGATAATAAGATAGATTTAAAGTTTAACAAATAAAACTCCAATTCAATCTTCTTCTTAATTCAAAAGCGTAAACTTACCAAAGGCATTGTGGTTATATGCACAAGGACTATAAGTAGTGAGGTGAGTAAAATTAAATGCAACTAGATTCTAAAAAATAAAACCACTCTTTTAAAATTGATTTAGGAATTATAAATGTTACTACAAGGACTATAATAATACTACTACAAAAATTATACAAGTTGTAGGGATTGTATGCTATAAGACCTATTTGTGGAAGTACAATTTATTTTAAACAACTAAAGATGAGAATATTTAAATAATATACTTATAATATTATCAAAATTTATTCGCTAGCTATCAAATACAAATTAAAAACTAATATAAACTATAATGATCAATCATAAATGAAATTGATTCAACAAGTTATAGTTTGTGACTTACTATATTAATCAAATGAAATAAAATTAGAGAAAATTAAAATTAAAATAAAGAATAGAGAACATTCCCCCTCCACAAGGAAAATTGAAACTTAATTTTGATGGGGCCTCAAGAGGTTATTGTTGAAATAATATTCCACTCAGCTCCCTTCGGGTTCCCTTTTTTCTTGCATGTTCATGCGCTGGCCTGCGCGTCTCCGCGTTTCTTCGGCTTCCCAGCAGGTTTTTGATCTTTCCCTTTGTGTGCATTCCTCGCTTCGCAACTTTGGCAAGCGGCTTCCCTTTTGGCTCTTGAGATGCTGCGCTGAGCGCCCACGTGTCTCGCCTGCGGGGTCTTTCATTTTCTGTTGCTTTATGTTTCCTACGGGTTGCGAAACGGGGCCCACATCTCTATACGTGGCGGTGTAGAGCAATCTTTCCCTAGCAGGAGTAGAGTATGCTGCGGCGGGCTGCGAAGGATTTCTATTGGTCTTCTTCATTTCCTGGCGGGGCCCACCCTCGCTCACGTGTCAGCGGTTCGCGGCTTTTAAAACAACAGCAGGGACGAGAGCACCACGGGCTGCGAAACGCGGCCACGCGTCTTTCGCCCCCTTTTCATGCGGCCTTTCCCCGTTTTCAAAGTAGCCTCCGTCCCCTGAACACGTGTCACTTCTCCGCAAGCTCCGGGTCAATGGAGAAGGAGTTTTCATTCGGGCCGCGGTTTGCTGCCACGTGCCTTACATCGATTATCAAAGCAAGCTGTGAGATGGCCGAGCGGGATGGTGTCATTGACTGCTGCTCGCCATGGTTCTCTAAGGCGGTGGACGACACTCGTCGCTTCGAAGCCTGGTTGGGACCACTGCCATCATTCCAAAAGGGCACGCCTGTAACTAACCAACTGGATGTTGTACCCTGATTGGCTGCTCTCATAACGGCATTGGGAATATTCTTATCCGGGCATCATTACGGGGGATTGTGGAATCATTCTGTTACAACTCTCCAGGCGGTGGGATTTTGCTCTCCGGCTATATATACTCCCTCTGTTGAGGGAAAATGGTCCAAGATTTTACAGGAAGAATACTGGTTTTAGCAAGAGACGCCAGGCCTCTTTTGCATGTTTATTTGCAAGATACTTTCAGACTGTGCCTATTGTTCGGCCTTTCTGCTTTTTATGTCTTGATTAAACTGTGAACTGTGCTTTTTATTGTCTTAAGCATTTCATTTGAGGAGACTTCTATATATTGAACGCAAACTTGCTGGTCTAAATCATGTCTTAATGACTCTTCTTAGCAGTAAGAATGTATGCGATACTGTTTTATGTCAATTAAATGAACTGTTTATGCTATTGCTTTAAGCTTCCGGTGTTTTGGAACATATCAATAACATTCAGGCCCTTGAGTCTATGATTTATCGTGCCTATCAAAAAGCTTTGGCGCATCGCCTTAGATTAATATTTGTTTCATTATATCTGCTTCCTTTTCCCTTTCCAAAAACCATTATATAGAAGAAGCCGCTTCTTTAAAATCTGGAGGTCACTCAGTTTGGCGCAAAGGGGTCCCCCTTGAACTGAGTTTCCCATAAAGGCACTGTTATCTCGTCAATTTTTGGCGTCAACAGTTTGTCCTTTTTTCTGGCACGCCCGGTGGGACCCAAACTAATGAAATCATTCTTCTAAAAGGGTGTATGAGCCATCGGCCTGTAACTAGATCCCAAACTGCAAGTAACCCAGGTTTACTAGTGCCTCCATCCAGGACAGTCCAGGCCGCAAATCAGTTAGTAACCGTTCCATTCCCACCACCCTTTCCTCTCACCATGTTGCCGGCCGCGAACAGAAATTATGTAGCATGGGATGCTGGGAGTCCCCTTGTAGCTCCGGTAGCACCTGCTGTTTGGGGTGCCATACCGGTTTCGGCCCTGAAAGCTCTTCCCAAATTCGCCGGAGATAACACAAAAACGCCAGCAGAGCATTTGCAGGATGTAGCGGATGTATGCCTAGTACATGGTATCACGGCGCAGAATGTAGCCCTGAGGCTCCTTGCTGCGTCCTTCAAAGGCAAGGCCCTGGAGTGGTACCGAACACTGACTCCTAATACCATTCGCACTTGGGATGACCTCGGAGATCCATTCTATGAAAGGTTTTCAAATGACGGAGATCGTTCTTCGCTATATTATCAGTTATCCGTCATCAAACGAGCACCCCAGGAGGCTCTGACGGACTTCAATGCCCGATTTCACTCGAGTTGGCGGAGGATTCCCGTGACCATCCGCCCTACCCCAGATTTGGCGTTCATGTTCTATCTGAAGTCCATCAATCCCGACATTTCTATGATGATCAAGTCTCTGGGAGGAGCTACTCTACCAGATGCATATGCCACCGCTATCAAAGCAGAAAATCACTTGATAGACTGCGGAAAATTGCCTCCTCGACCTGTTATGCCGATATTTCCTGAGATATCAAACGTGGCACAAGAGGTGGCGTCGACCAGTGCGCCAGCGACTCCCCAGTCAGCGTACTCATATACAGCCGCTCCTGAAAACTTGGCCTCTACATCAAGTTCTCCGAAGAATGAAATGGGCGACCTCAAGGAGATGCTACGGACTATGGCGAATGATATAACAACGCTCAAGCGGAATCAAGCAATGCCTCCGCGGCCTGCGTATCAGAACTACCAAGGTGGGCGGCCTACCTATCAGCAGAATCAATATCAGAATGCGCATCGCACTAACTCACCAACGGCGGCTATGAACCAAATAGTTCCGGTGCCTACGCCACTGGCAGGAGCGTCACCAAGCTCTAGCAGAGAATTAACCGCGGGACAAAATAATCTTATTGATGACATCAATCCATGGTGCTTCCCTTGCAACGATGCGCATATGCCCCGAAATTGTACGCGTGGCAACTTACAACAAAGGATAGCAGAGCAACGTAGTCAAGGGATTGTGACATAGAGCGAAGAATACGGATATGCCCCGGCAATGGAGAATGCGGTCCTTACCGCGCAAATACAAGGAATGTCCCTGGAGCAAGAGTCCGACATTGTTCCTGATCATGCGCTCTTCTCATGGATGGAAGACGAGGAAATGGTGTTCGCGAATGACACGTCCACTGCCGAAACGTCGCGGGTAAAGTCTGACTATAATACACGCTCCAAGAGAAGATTCACCGGTGAGGCCGTGGTTTCACTTTCGGACAATCCGCAATGCAAGGACGTTTCAGATCAAATTCCTGGTGGCCCGACCGAATCCTTGTCTCCTCAACGGCGGAAGGAAATTATTATAACAAAAGCCAAGGAGCAGAAATCTCCGAGCTCCTCACCTCTTAATGTGGTGGAGCAGTTGAAGAAATCACCTGCTAATATGTCTTTATGGGACATTCTAGCTATCCCGGAGCAGAAGACCATACTCCAAAAAGCGCTTCAGCAACAGATGGACCCAACACTAACCGAGCCTTTGGCCAGTACCGAGGCGGTTTATCAAATGCCACCAACTAAGGTTGTCGCAAACAAAGCGATGGAATCCCATGCGGAAGGCGGAGGTAGGCCAAAACCTCAACCCTTCTTCTTAACTCTCATTATAGGGGAGAAACTATTACACAACGCTATGATTGATTCTGGCGCTAGTACCACGGTTATGCCAAAACTAATAGCCGAAGCCTTGGGACTCAGCTACGAACCTATGAAGAAAGGGGTGATGCAGCTAGATGGAAATAAGGTTGATACTGTGGGTGTCATCAAAGCACTTCCGTTGACTCTATTTGCCTACCCGAGTATCACGGTCCCACAAGATACAGTGATCATAGATGTTCCGCCAATGTTTGGTCTTTGCCTTTCTCGAGAGTTTACTTCAAAGGTGGGCGACTATTTGTCTTTAGATTGGTCACATCTAATACTTAGGACCAAACATGGCGCAAAGATGAAGATAGAATCGGAGGCTCTGCATTCCGAACATGTGGCGAACGAGGCCCTGATTAACTTTGAAGCGGCACATACCTCCATCACCAAGCAAGACATGTACAATGTTGAACTGCTGGAGGAGGAGAAGGTCAACGGAGACCGAAGTGATAGCAAAGACGCTCTGTTGAGTGAACATATAAATAATGATCCCTTCGGAAATTATCATGCTACCGGTTTAGGCACATATGTGATCTATGACGAAGACCAAGTTCTTCCGAAGGTCGTCAAAGAGCCCGACGATGACCAAGCAAGTGAGCTGTGGACATTATATTTTGACGGAGCAAGGAGCAAAGTTGGAGCTGGAGCAGGGATATGTCTAATATCCCCACAGAATGAAAAGTTGCTGAGGGCCTTCCGATTCCAATTTGCTTGTTCAAATAATGAGGCTGAATATGAGGGTCTAGTCCAAGGCCTAAGCCTAGCGGAACGAATGGGTATCAAACAATTGATTGTATTCGGAGATTCAGAACTGGTAGTTAATCAGGTCCGAGGAGTCTCAGCAGCAAAGAATATCCGCATGAGATCCTATCGGCATCGAATCTGGGACCTTATAGAAAGTTTTGAAGCTTTCAACATCCTGACCATTCCCCGAGCTCAGAATGGCGATGCAGACCGCATGGCAGTAATCGGAGCTCAGTTTGATCCTGTCTCCGACTTGCTTCGGAACAAACATTCAGTACGAGTGCTGGTTAGACCAGCAATACCCGATAATGACCAAAGTTGGCAAGTCTTTGAGAGCGATGAACACATCGCCTCGTTTATTCAAAACTCAGGGGAATTTGCCGATCAACTCCAACCAAAGATCGCTGAGGCCTACGAGGGACAAATTATGCAGCTGAAATCAAATAAGCTTCCGAAAGGATTGGTTACTCTCAAAAATTTTTCGATTGTAGTGACGCCCGAAATGATAAGAGGAAGTTCGTGGCGGAAAAAGGTGATTATGAGAATCTTCGGGTCTCCGATGACAGGAACCTTCGGGTCGGAAAAGATGTCTCACAGCAAGATAGAGAAAGGCTTATGAATTTCTGTGAGAAATATGGAGTAGTAGCCTGGTCCTACGATGATCTGGAAGGTTATGATCCTGGTATCATTCAACATACTATTGAGCTAACAGAAGGTGCGAAGCCAATCCGACAGAAACAGCGGCCGGTCAACCCTAAAGTTGAAGCCTTGATGGCACAAGAGCTAACCAAGCTCATTGAGTCGCGTATTGTTTTCCCAATTAAACATAGTACTTGGGTATCAAATCTGGTACCAGTCCGAAAGAAGAATGGTGATATACGCTTATGCGTAGATTTCCGAGACCTAAATAAAGCATCTCTGAAGGACCACTATCCCTTGCCTTCTATGGAGTCGATCCTCCAAACCGTTGCGGGATCGGAAATGTTCTCTCTACTGGATGGCTTCTCTGGCTATAACCAGATTCGAGTAAGAGAGGAAGATCAGCACAAGACTACGTTCACCACCAAGTGGGGGACGTTTGCATATGCTAAAATGCCTTTTGGTTTATCTAATGCAGGGGCAACCTTCCAGAGAGCTATGGACATCGCATTTAGCGAGCTGATCAATAAGATTATCCTAATCTATTTGGATGATCTTACTGTGTTCTCCAAATTTAAAGATGATCATTTCGATCATCTGGAGTTGGTATTTCAAAAGTGCCAAGAGTTCGGGATTTCCTTAAACCCGAGGAAATGTGTGTTCGGAGTACCTCAGGGTAAGCTGTTAGGACATGTTATGTCGAAGGAAGGTATTTCAATTGACCCGGAATGAGTAAAGGCTATAAAGGAGCTTCCTCTCTCGGTGAATAAGAAAGGTGTCCAGTCTTTTCTGGGCAAAGTAAAATTCGTCAGTAAATTTATTTCCGATTTTGCGGGAATGATTAGGCCGATCACCCTAATGCTGAAAAAGGATCAAATTTTCAAATGGACAACGGAGGCGAGGGAGGCATTTGAGAAGGTCAAGGAAGCTATCTCATCAGCCCCAGTGTTGATCAATCCAGATCAACATAAAGATTTTATAATGTATGCTTTTGGTAGCAAGTCAAGTATCGCTACTGTTCTGACTCAAAAGGATAGAGAAGGAAAAGGGGAGCATCCAGTTGCTTTCTATTCCCGAACCTTAAAGGAATATGAAGTGAATTATAACTTCGTTGAAAGACAGGCTTTTGCAATAGTGAAGGGGCTTAAAAAGTTCCGCCATCTAATTTCCTGTAGCAAAGTCCTGGTATATGTCGCACATTCTAGTGTGCGGGAATACATCATGGAGGGAGAAATCACAGAAAAAAGGGCTAATTGGATCACTAAGATCCTGGAATATGACATTGAGGTCAGGCCCACCAAGACTATTAAAGGCAGAGGTCTGTGTGAGTATATGACACAGGAAGTGGAGATGCCTGCTAAAGAGGAACAGTCAGAACTTGTCCTGATAAACAGATCGGGATCGGAGGACGATTGGCTGAAAGATAGAATGAATTTCATGCGAACCGGAAGGTACCCGCTAGGCCTCTCATCCCAGAAAAGAAGGTATTACCGGCTCCAGAATTGCGGATACACGCTGATAGAAGGAGTCCTTTTCAAAAGAAATTTTAATGGTGTGCTCCTACGGTGTGTTACTTCAGGGGAGGCGCAGAAGATCCTCGACGCATTTCACAATAGCGACGAAGGTGGACATTTCTCTGCTAAAACCACAGCCATCAAGGTCCTGCGGGCTGGATATTACTGGCCCACACTTTTCAATGATTCCTACTCGCTGGTAAAGGCTTGCAAAAAATGTCAGTTATTCTCCGACCGAAGGAAGAATTCAGCGATGCCCCTGAAACCTATCGTGGCGGATGAACCATTTGCTCAATGGGGTTTGGACTTTATCGGAATGATCAACCCGGTTTCCAGTTCGGGACATAAATGGATTTTAACAGCTACAGACTACTTCACAAGGTGGGCTGAAGCTGTTCCCCTTAAAGAGGCAACGGAGGTAGAGATTGTGGATTTCCTCGAGGCTCTGGTGACGAGGTTCGGCCCTCCGAAGACGATCATTTCGGACAATGCTAGAGCATTTGTAGGCACAAAGGTATGTCACTTTGCATTGAAAAATGGCATATTCCTGAAAACATCTTCAAACTACTATCCACAGGGAAATGGCCTAGCTGAGTCAACAAACAAAAGTTTAGTCTGACTTCTCAAAAAAGTGGGCTCAGAACAGCAAAGGGAATGGCACAAAAATCTCCGAAAAGCACTCTGGGCCAGCCGCATAACTCCTAAACAAGTCCTCAAGACTTCACCCTATGAACTAGTATATGGGAAAGAAGCGCTGCTACCTATCTCTATGGAAATTCCGGCGATACAGTTGTTGAAATCTCTTGAGATAGAACAAAATGGCGCCATGGAAGTTCGGCTTGCCGAACTATTAGAAGTACAAGAAAAAAGGGAGAATTCCCTAAAGGCCATGACTGGCCGTCAACAGGTGGTCAAACGGTGGTTTGACAAAAGGGCTTCCGACCAAGGCCTAAAAAGTGGAGATTTGGTGCTAAAATACGACAGCAGGGCTGCGAAGCCAGGTCAGCATGGTAAGTTTGATAGCCTATGGGAAGGACCCTTCAAAATCATTCGTTGCATGCAACACAATGCCTTCGAGCTGGAAAATATGGAACAGGAGCCCCTAGGAATCCCGGTTAATGGGATTCACCTTAAATTGTTCCATTAAGTGTCAGGCCCTACCTTGTACAGTTGTAAATAACGCTTTTTCTTTTTCCTTTCCTGTTTTTGGCCTATCATTTTGCTAAAACCAATTGACTTGTTATGTATTCGCTTATCATCGTTGGTAGGTGAAGCACCGGAGTTCTTAAAACACAAAAGTATGCTCATAAACAGAGACAAAACATACAAAATTGGAAAACCCAGAAAAATTGCACGCAGAAGCAAACAGGAGCATAAAATTTCACAACAAAAAGAGGCGTATATTTTTATATACATGTTTCTGAGTTACAAAATGGCATGAATGCCGATTTTCAAAATATACAAAGTATAAGAGCATATATATACGTTGGCCTTTTATCAGGCTGATACGGAGCAAGGGGGTTACATCAACAAACACCAGGGCAAGAGGACCATCTATCCGCAGGAGTGGCTAGCAGCAACCGACGCATTCAAGACAGCGTCCGCTTCTTCCTCAGCAACAGGTTCCTCGGCGACACTGGCAGCATCATGAAGCGCGGCTGTCGTCGGTGGTGGGTACACCAGGTCCCTGAAGTCAGTATACCACTCTACGTAGTAGAATGGTATCACGTTGTAGCTTCTGAACAGGAAGTGAAGAGCCTGGGTAACCCTTTGCTGATGCTGACCACGGGTCTGCAGGCGGAATCCGCTAAGGAATGGTAGCCAAGCCACGATAGCTTCTTCTTCAATATAGCGACGTAAGTCGCTGGCTGATGGCAGGCCGATTCCATACGCAGCGTGTGTGACAACCTCGCCAAGCCCGTTCAGGTACTTCTTCGGGAAGATTTCTTTGACTAGCTTCAATACAAGAGGCCGAGGGACACAAATGTCTAGCATAGACGCCACAAAGTGTGAGCACACATCGGTGTTCACCCGATGCTTATCTTCATACTCCACACAGTCTTTGCCGAGAACCCACTTAATGGCTACTAAAACCAGCGAGTGCTTGTTCTTCGTCATTCTCTTAAGCCTCCTGGTGGAGATTTCACCTACAAATGTTGTTTGTGATTTGAAGGAGGTCAGGCGAATGGGAGTATCCATCTCTCCTAGGACTTTTCCTAAATCTGCTAAGTATGCCGAAAGCTGCTTATTACCTAACCTATGAAAAGACTCGCTTAGCAGTATTCTACTTGCCTATCACTTCTCGACGCAAAGTGTATATGTTTGCTATCTACTGGCCTATTTATAGAAAGTTGACAAGACATACGCCAGTCCGCCGTAAGCAATGTGATGTATATTGGCTACAATCTCGAGGGCCGAGTCTGCATTTGTTCACGTTTTGGGCTGGCACACGCATGGTAGCACGGCTCAAGGCATGCTTAATTAAATCAAGTTAATTAATTGAGCTTTAAAAGGGTGGCACTTGCTGATGAAGGGACGTATGGCCGTATGCTATGGTGTCAAATCTCAAGCACATCCCAGAGCCCGAGGTGATATTTGTATCTCTTTCAGGCGGTGATCGTTTGCTTGGCGTAATCATCCCGGCCTGGGATATTAATTACCGGTACATGCTAACACAACGCGAGGAGGCCAGTTGCAAGCTCAATTTCCAAGAAAAATCAGGGCGTATCACATGATATCCTAAAAGCAATGATGAAATCCGGCCACCTCGGAAAAAGCAATCAGCTCATCTTGCACGAGTTGTGGAGTTAACGGTACATGCCGAATTAAATGCAAGGGCTCGCGCTCGCCTACCACCTTGAGGAAAGTTACTATTATTGCATGATAACGCTTATTGTTCCTAAGTCTTTTTCCAAAAAGCTAAGGAGTGCGTGAAGTGTTTTCTGTCTGTATTTCCAGTGCAAGCGTATTCAAAGGCCAGCGAACCTTCAAGTTCTGCCGTGAAGAAAGATGGCGGAATCTTCAGCTCAGCCAGCAGAGGAAGGGATTAGCCAGGAACTGTATTCGGCTATTCGTTCTTCTGCCGAGGTCTACGTGTACGATGATGTAGCGTATGCCACTCCTGGTATACCCCAGAAGGTGAGGAGACCCAACACAGAGGAGCTAGAGAAGCCCAAAGAGTGGAATAACCCTAAAAAGGTTGGAGAAAAGTGGGCTAATATCTATGATCCAAAGCTTGCTAGGAACCCTAAGTCTCTTAGAGAGGCGGCTTGCACAAGGTTATCAGCACCAGCGGCGGAGAAGGCAACGGCAAGTAGAGTCTGGTATAGCGGTTTGCCACAATACATGGTCCCATTCGTGCACTATTGCCCGGAGGTAGTCGACGCAGCTGTTCAACGCTATAATCCAAAGACCCACTGCATTGAGGGTCGCAATTTAAGGGTTCATATCGGCCCGGAAGCCATCTGGCATATGTTATGCATTCCTGACCCCAGGACAAGAAAGGAGAAAATCGAACAGTTCTGCCCAAACAAAGGGGAAAAGATATGGAAAAGGATGGCAAATACGATTTCCTAATAGAGACTAAAAAGAAAATTATTGTGTACTAAGGCACCAAACATCCCATTGTTCGCGGTTCATTCGCGGCTTGACCTTCGAGTTATATCCATCTTTGACATTTGTTCGCGGCCGTGATTGATGAAAAGATGAGACTTTAAATTTGGGCCTATATCTGATTTCCACGGGCAACATGGATCTTTACGGTATGATTTTGCGAGTTCATAGTCGAGAAGTAATCCTGACAAATAGAGAATTATCGGTGAGGAGGCAGAAATTCAGATTTCTTTCCTACCTGGTCCACATGTTCCTGCATCAGAATCCGGATTTCTTCGCCCGATTTTTCCCACTATCAATTTTTGATGAGCAGAATAAAAGAAAGTCGGTATCTGCATGGACACCCTACCTTTCCGCAACATATGACTACTATGCCTTCGCGGACTATTTCATAGCCCCGGTCCTGAATGATTTGATCGGAGAGGGTGATATCGTCCGGCTTAACACTGAGCAGACTGGATTTCTGCAAAGCTACATCCCCGCTTGCGACTGGTTCCTGGGCAAGGATTTCACAATCCTTCGAATGAGGGGCTTTATTGACAGGCCTTTCCTGCTCCCGGCTTGCATCACCGATAGAGTGCTCGCGCTGGAGGTTTACCGACAGGTATGCGTCATTGATTTCATGTTTTGTAGCAGCAAAAGGGTCAAAAAGAAGGGATTCTTCAGTTGCCCGAAGAGTTTCAAGTCAATAACACTTGTCAAAAAACGATCTCATCAGCTGCTAGGCGACAAGCTGGCACACCTAGGGCTAGTATTAGTAGATGATAAGTGGGATTACAACCCTTTCAATGACCTACCTGAGCCGCATATGAGAGTTACGCATGTTTCCCGACCATACTGGGAGAAGCGGCGTAATAACCGGACTGATAAAGATGAAGATCTGGTTGAATTGGCACAAATCCCTACGCCGGATACCAGAGGCCCATGGCACAAGTTCTACTTTCCAGTGGCCGTGGCCAGGGACAACATTCGATAGAGCGCAGCATGCTTAACAAGTTGAAAGTGGACGAGGAATGGAACGATGAAAAAATAAAAGCTTTCTGGAGATACCGCCAAGAAACAGGGCAGATGAGGGCTCCTTATAATAAATTGAAGGACGACCAGGAATTCGAAAGACACTGGGATGAAGGCCATCCCAGCCCGACCTCCAGCGCTAACAAGAGCGAAGCAGAGGGTTCCGATGAGCAGGAGGAAGAGAGGGCGATATCTTCGCAGGAAGGTGATGCTCCCGAGCATCCCGCCTATGTCGGCACTAACGTGCGCTTTAATATATCAAGGAGCTCACTTACGCGCACATGGGCCGCTAAACCGGTCAGGCTAGTGCCCCAGCAGAAAGATCCGACTGCCGAGGTTAGTGAGTGTCCCCCCGCGAAAAGACAACGCACAGAAAGTGTTATCGGGACAGTTTCACATGAACCGGCCGAAGGGGAAACACCCGCCGCTAGTCAAATGCCAGAGGTTGCGGTCGAGTCCCAAACGATCCAAATGCTACCGCCGACCAGTCAGCAGGTACATTTCGCTCCTTCCTCTCTTGCATCTCATTCTTTCACGTCCGCTCCTGCTCAATTGGCAACTCCTGCCATTCGTCCGAGCCCTCCACCCTCTGTTTCTGGCCCATCTTATTCCGGGGGGTTTGCCCAATATTCGCAAGCCCAACCGTTTATAATCACCCCTCCAGGCATGCTAACGCCTACTGCTGCCGCCCAGACTTTCCTCACCTCGCTATCCGAAGATATTCCTCCCATCGGCCCCCACTCTTTTTCCGAGATGCTTACAGATCCCTTCACCACGCAAACCGAGCCCCAGGCAGCGACTCTTTTTGCTTTCGGCCATAGGCCTTACGACTGAATCTCCGGTTCAGCCGTTGCAATTATCCAGCCAGGCTGAAACCCCCAGGCTAAGCTATGGAACGTGCCACACTTTTTCCCGCAAACTGTCACCCTCCAGAAGAAGCAAATGCGGCGCCTATGAAAGTTACCTATCCCTACGCCCTACCTTCCGGTGTTCCCTTCGCAGGTGGGCTGGTTTCATCACCAGCTGAGTTCATTGCACAGATAGATTGTGGGAAGGAGGCTCGCGCAAATAGAATGAGGCGACGAAGGGCAAAGGATGACAATGCCCCCGCCGAACCGAGAGTACAGGCTTCGTATGACGAGGCCCGCCAAGAATTAAAGTTTGCAACTATGTACCCAAGGATAAACAAGCCTCAGGGAGAAATGCAACCAGAGGACTATGATATTTATGCTGTCGGACTGGACATGAAGATGGCCCGGCCACAAGATAAAGTCGAAATCATGGAGACACAACCGTGGTCACTTCGATTTCCTAAAAGGCTGTCGCATTGGTTGAAGAAGGATGAACTCAAAGCTACCAAGGCCGGTGAATTTTTGGAAGCAAAGGGAGAAATCCTTAGAAGTGAATGTCGCCCGAGACGTAATGGCGCTAACGTACAGAAAATGAAAGGAACAGGCTTCAAGGCCAAATTGCAAAGGCGATAGCCGACCAGCCCGTATTAAAGGAGTTGCGGGGAATCAAAACCAAGTGGCACAGAGGAACTTACAATCGATGGAAGAAGGCTTGAACGTCCGTTGAGTTCAGACAGAAGCTGGCAGAAAAGGCGAAGAGATGGAACGCCTACAAGATCAGCATCAGCAGAAGATACAGGAAAAATTTTAAAGATTTGAAGAATAGACTGGAGGAGGAGCTCCGAGAAACGAAGGCCAAGCTAGAAGATGAGCTCCGAGAAGCGAAAGCTTCATTAGAAGAGCAATCGGCTAACCACTCTAGAGCTGAACAGAATTGGCACAAACAAATGAACAACTATGAAGCGCTGTGGACATCTGAGAAGAAGAAGAAGGCAGAATTTGCCGAGGCTCTCATTTCACGAGACGCAGAGATTTCTTCGCTTAAGGCCTCCCTGCTACCAGCCCCTGCCCAACCGGATATCATCCCACTGGTCAGGCAATTGTACATTTCTCACTGGGAGAAAATCAAAGCCTTCTGCCTAAATCTGCAGCCTACCCTCCGGTTCATCGACAGGGCGTTAAAACTCAATCAGGAGGCCCATGACACAATGGAACAGTTCCCGCATTTCATCCTGGAAAAGGTTCCTGAGGCGAGGGACTTGTTAAATAAGCTATACTCGGTCTCAGACGAGATCCTCGCCGGGGCAGGTATTGAAGATAGGGACACCGCAGCTCAAACGACAAATAGGTTCATTCATTGCCACTCCGCTTTCCAGCGTACTAAGGCAGCAGCGGCTTTTCTAAACAAAGCGCTGGATGGCATTCGAGGGAGTTTCTCTGAGTTAGGCAGGTTGGGATTACCGTCCCCATTTCTTGAGGATGGCACTATTGCCACGGCTGCGCAGATTACCGAGATCATTGAGCAGAAGGAGAACGATCCGGAGGCATTCAAGGAACTCGGCAGCCCCCCAACAGCAGCAGATATCGAGGCAATCATTCATCCTCTCTCTCAGCTGCTGTTCCACATAGAAGCAGGCGCTGGCCTGCCAGAGGTGCTGCCTCATAAGGAAGCTATTGATCTCCGCGGAGCACAAGAGAATTTGCGCAGCATGGCAAAGCCATCCGAAATTGAATGGGTGCCTTTGCAGGCTGCACTTTCAAAACTCTAACTCCATTTGCCCTAGAGAGGAAGGCTCTGTCTGCAGAACCAGAGAGTTTTTGGGTTCTCCGTTCCTTATCCGAAACGCCCCTGTTAGTCGCCAAAAGCTGTTGAAATAATATTCCACTCAGCTCCCTTCGGGTTCCCTTTTTTCTTGCATGTTCATGCGCTGGCCTGCGCGTCTCCGCGTTTCTTCGGCTTCCCGGCAGGTTTTTGATCTTTCCCTTTGTGTGCATTCCTCGCTTCGCAACTTTGGCAAGCGGATTCCCTTTTTGCTCTTGAGATGCTACGCTGAGCGCCCACGTGTCTCGCCTGCGGGGTCTTTCATTTTCTGTTGCTTTATGTTTCCTACGGGTTGCGAAACGGGGCCCACATCTCTATACGTGGCGGTGTAGCGCAATCTTTCCCTAGCAGGAGTAGAGTATGCTGCGGCGGGCTGCGAAGGATTTCTATTGGTCTTCTTCATTTCCTGGCGGGGCCCACCCTCGCTCACGTGTCAGCGGTTCGCGGCTTTTAAAACAACAGCAGGGACGAGAGCACCACGGGCTGCGAAACGCGGCCATGCGTCTTTCGCCCCCTTTTCATGCGGCCTTTCCCCATTTTCAAAGTAGCCTTCGTCCCCTGAACACGTGTCACTTCTCCGCAAGCTCCCGGGCAATGGAGAAGGAGTTTTCATTCGGGCCGCGGTTTGCTGCCACGTGCCTTACATCGATTATCAAAGCAAGCTGTGAGATGGCCGAGCGGGATGGTGTCATTGACTGCTGCTCGTCGTGGTTCTCTAAGGCGGTGGATGACACTCGTCGCTGCGAAGCCTGGTTGGGACCACTGCCATCATTCCAAAAGGGCACACCTGTAACTAACCAACTGGATGCTGTACCCTGATTGGCTGCTCTCATAACGGCATTGGGAATATTCTTATTCGGGCATCATTACGGGGGATTGCGGAATCATTCTGTTACAACTCTCCAGGCGGTGGGATTTTTCTCTCCGGCTATATATACTCCCTCTGTTGAGGGAAAATGGTCCAAGATTTTACAGGAAGAATACTGGTTTTAGCAAGAGACGCCAGGCCTCTTTTGCATGTTTATTTGCAAGATACCTTCAGACTGTGCCTATTGTTCGGCCTTTCTGCTTTTTATGTCTTGATTAAACTGTGAACTGTGCTTTTTATTGTCTTAAGCATTTCATTTGATGAGACTTCTATATATTGAACGCAAACTTGCTGGTCTAAATCATGTCTTAATGACTCTTCTTAGCAGTAAGAATGTATGCGATACTGTTTTATGTCAATTAAATGAACTGTTTATGCTATTGCTTTAAGCTTCCGATGTTTTGGAACATATCAATAACATCCAGGCCCTTGAGTCTATGATTCATCGTGCCTATCAAAAAGCTTTGGCGCATCGCCTTAGATTAATATTTGTTTCATTATATCTGCTTCCTTTTCCCTTTCCAAAAACCATTATATAGAAGAAGTCGGCTTCTTTAAAATCCGGAGGTCACTCAGTTTGGCGCAAAGGGGTCCCCCTTGAACTGAGTTTCCCATAAAGGCACTGTTATCTCGTCAATTTTTGGCGTCAACAGTTATCCCAAGGCTTTAGGTGCAGTTGTGTCATCAAAGGTGAGGCAAGAATCCTCATTTGGGCTTTATCTAAGAAGCTCAAACATGGTATAAATAACGAAGCTGATTTGGAAGCCCTCTATGAAGGCCTAAGAATTTGTATAGAAGGAAATTAAGTTGGTGGATATAGAGGGTGATTCGTTGATCTATATAAACGTTGTCAAAAATAAAAATATCAATAATTAAGTCACAAAAATAGGTCGATTTAATCCACAGATTGTTGGATAATTTGGAGTTAATTTTGGCATATAATTTTAAAGCAATAAATAAGGTCATGGACTACTTGGAAAATTATGAAATCAATTAGAATGATTCAATTAAGCTATCCAATAAGGATACAAATTGGGAGGACTTGAAACACATATTGGAGGTTGGTAGACTTACCTCCATAATTTAGAATGTTCTATTTTTTCTAGAATTAGAGATCCCTCTATCTATGGTTACGGGATCAAACAATCATCCTCATGTTACAAAATTCATGGGTCCCTTATTGAGTTTACATCTATACATAACATCCTTGATTTATACATTGTTTATGTTCACACATTATAAAGATGACGCATTGGATAAATGTGGAATGTGAATGAGAGTGCCACCCTAAGGAGTTGATGGGATGGATCTTCAAAATGTTCAATGTAGTGAAGGATGGAGTTGTCAAGGTCATTCTATAGACAATTGGGATGTAGTTGTTCAAAGATGGCCATATTCATGATAGGAGACTATATGAGTAATTCTTGATAAACATGGCTCTGATTCTAGGGTGGTTGTAGTGGGGAAAAATCCTTTCCCATGTCTTCATAAAAAAGGTGATGTGCGAGTGTGCCTACAATGCAATATAAAAAATTCAACAAAAAACCAGAGGAAGGAACACTTGGAGGAGTCTTTGATGCCAAAGTTGTCAAGGAGAACAAAGATACTTCTAAAGTGACTAGGTTGTTCAAGTACAATCTAAATTTTTATAATATGGAATCTTTTAACTTCTATATTGTTCATCGCATTGATATTATATCCCATCTATAGGTGAACCATGCCTTCAAGGTGTCAAAGGGCCTATATTTTTTGATGCACCTCAATATTTTAGACAAATAAATTGTAATTTGCACACTTTGGTTTGAGTTGATTTACTCCATTTTTGGTTTAATCTATATGGGAGCTACCCCCTTGGCGGTGCTTACCTATCTAAAAAAAACATAATAGAGAACAAAATCATAATTTCATGAGAGTGGGCCCTCCTTTCCTTCTATGGGGTAACGAAGATTTATGCCAAGCTCTTCAAGATTTGAACATATTGTTATCTGTATTTTGAATAAAAATTTTACATCAATATATTTCTCTTATTTTTTCCATGTTTGATTATCTCCTACATTGTAATTTATACAAGAATTTTCACCAACAACCTATAAATAATCATCTCAAATAGGAAATTTTGTTTAGGTTTTGACCAAACCCTACCACAAAATATACAACTTAAATGTTGGTTGTAATAAAATAATAAGATTTTATTTCTAGTATGTGGATGTTTTAAACTATAAAAACTTACAAAACTAGTCATAACTAAAGGAATTTGTATTCAACAACATAAAAAATTTCTAATTATCAATATTCATATTGAAAAATGAAATCCATCTTGTATCCATAGACTATATGAAGTCTTCAATAAACCTTTTGTAATAGCTATAAAGATCTACAATCCTCACTTTCACCTTGTAGGGCTCAATAGAAGGTCTCATCAAAACCATCCATCAATGAAGATTATATAAATTCTCTTATGACAATGATGATGATGTGAGGGTTTCAACATGACATGCATTCCCTTTTCCAATAATGTTGGGCATGTGCACCAAGATGGGGCACAAAAAGTGGCCAAATTCCCAAAAATGAGCAAAACATGCTCAGAAGAAATTCAAATAACACTCTTGTGTTATGGCTCAAATTTTCTAAGGCATAACATGAGCATGTTATTTGAATAAAAACACACTCGTATTTTTAGAATTAAAAAACACTCATGTTTTTAGAATTAAAACACAATCACGTTTTTAGCACTCAAAACATGTACATGTTTTTAGCATTCAAAATATGTACGTGTTTTTATGAGAGAAAAATATGTACGTGTTTTTATGAGAGAAAAACACGTATGTGTTTTGCTTAATAAAGTTATAAAAAAGCCTACTCATTTTCCTCACCCGTAGCCCACATTTTCTACAATGTTTTTCTCACTCTCAACCCAGCATAACACGAACATGATTTTTCCATTTGCAGCCTAGCTTCACAATGCCAAGCTAGAGAAGAGGTAAGTACTCTTTTTTTGTGCATTAGATTTAAATTTCGTTTACATTTGAAAAATGGATTTTTTTTATCAATTTCATGGTTTTTTGAAATTTTATAATAGATCATATAAACCTTAATCCATAACCAAATTTAAATGATGGAATTCTTGAGAAAAGCCCTAGTATGTTTGGACCTCCTCCAACCCTTCCATCAAACCCTAGACAAATCCAAGAGGATTTATTAGGGAATCTAGAATAAAATGAAGTTGTAATTTCTGAATTAGTTTCAAAATTGAGGGGTTCAACATCAAACCAATGTCACCTATCCCCTTCCTCAGCATTGGAAGCAATGATGATGAATGTTGACATAGTTACAAATCAAATAAATCAATGGAAAACTTATAGAGATGCATGTCGTCAATTTTATGCAACGAAATTATTCAATGATCAAGTGAAAAGGAAAGACATAAGCAAAGTAAACATATGTGTTATTTTTATGGAACCTAGAACCAATGAACATATTCCTCTAAATTCAAAGAGGTTTCCAATACATTGGTGTAATCATGATGAGATAAGAAATAATTTTTAGGATAGGCAGTGGATGGTCTTTGACCAACCTCCATGTAATAATTATGAGGTGTCACTCTATTTTCCTATAAAACTATATTGTGAGTTTATTTTTCATAAAATTCCCAATTATTTTGATATGAGGGAGTTTTAGGGTAAAGGTGGAGGCTCTATCCAACATAAACCCTGAGCTTGTCAAGTAGATAACCGTAAACATCAAAGAATAATAACATAAAAGCCATTTTTACCATGTGATGGTTCTAATAGCCATCAAGGAGAGTATGGAGGTGTAAAATCTCCATGTATTTGATAGCTTGATAGAGACCATTATAGGGCATACCACACAAATATCCCAACCTTTTACCTTACACAATAATGCAATAGCTTGACCATCTAGCCCTAGTGCCCCTACCTATCATTTATGCTCAAATTGTTGTAATATATGCTTTGGGAGAGATAGTGATGCAGAGGAAGCAGATAGTTCCACCTCCCATGTGTGTTCTCATTGTCAGTATAGATGTTATGGGAGTAGTGGGGGTCATCAGGGTGGTGCATCAGATAATGTGGTGATGACAAATGAGTTTTTGAATGAGTTGTATGCTAGTCAAATATAGGTATGTTGATTTAAATTTATAACATTTTATCTATTAAATACTTAAAATTTGTAAATTTAAAATATTTTTAATTATAGAATTGAGTTAAACTAATGCAAACATTATGCATTTTAGGGTGTAATGCCAAAGGGTGGTACATCATTGACCTTTTCTGCAACAACTTGTATCAGAGGTAAAATTTGTATAATATATCAAAATAAAATAATACTTTGTATTCAAAATAATGTCTAATATTTTAAAATACAACTTTTTATTGAATAGGTGGGCATCACATCACCATCTAGTACACATGTTGCCATGGATGCTTATGATATTAGATTTACACAAGTACACTATAACAAATTTAAGTTTGTTTTTTGCAAATTTCAAATTTGTTGTTTATGTGTGTGTGTGTGTGTTTGTTTGAGTTTAATCTATTATTGTTTCTTTAGTTATTGAATACAATAGTCACACCTTGTGGCATAAGAGTAAACTTGGAAGTTGGCATTAGTGTAGCAATTTCATCATCAATGTGCTTAGCTTAGGTATGAGTATGAATATATATGTTTAGTAATATTTATTTTGTGTCAATTGATATTAGTAGACCTATCAAAAATAACTAATAATTGTGGTTTTTATGCTTTAGATGGATGTAAACACCCCTATGCGAGGACAAACATCTCTTGATGATGTCAAGCATCATAGGCAAGAAGAGGTAGACTACCATACAATTATATGTGTGTTTATAATATATATCATTTAAAATATTTTTTATAGTTTTTGACTTTGGCATGGTATCTAATTTTATATTTTGTATGTATAGGTTCCGAGGTGCAAAATAGTGAGGAGCGCAAGAGATCAAGATGATGCAAGACACTGACTATTACAAGGGATTGAGGTTTAATGTATATTCGAGCAAAAAGAGACCTAATATTTGAGGAATAGTGTTCAATATTCATAGATGAACACATCTTTTATGCATGTTCATGACACATAGATAACATTTATGTTGTGGCTATTGTTGACACTTTGTGCCACCCCTCTTTTCTTGCATGTTCCATTAGTAAAAACTGATCTAACAAATCCCAAATGGTTCATCATGCTCAATAATGTGTTTGATAGTTGTCTACCCTCTTTGTCAAGCTACATTGAAATCCCACTTTATAGAATGTCTAAGAGTTAGCCTTTTATTTCTCCCATTTTTTCTTCTTTGAGTCATCTTGGGTTTTCGAGCCCCAAACGGGCATTTAGAATGAGGTCCAAATTCGTTCTCAATCCCCAATCCCCCTTGCTTCTTTTCACTTGTCCTTTCAAGAAATCAGGCCCTAAACGGGCACTTGGATCAAGTCCAAAGGTCTAAGTTCCATTCTAGTTTCCTGCTTTTCCTTCTCTTCTCCTTCTTTTATCCTTTTAAATTTTCAGACCCTAAACAAACTTTTGGACTTAGTCCAAAAGGTCTTTTTCCTTCTTGAGTCATACTTTCCTCATTTCCTTCTTCCCATTAGACTTTTGGGACTAGATCAGACATTTGTACTTAAGTTTGAAATGTCTACATCCCTTCTTCTCTTCCACACTTCTGCTTTTCCTTTTCCTTTGTTCCTTTCAAACTTTCAGAGTTCGATTAGACATTTGCCCCTTGTTCTAGAAAGCCAGATCCTTTTTCCTTCTTTTCTCTTTTCACCTAGGCTTTTGCAAAGCGGCGACACATTTATCTAGATTTGTAGTGTATTTTCATTTCCTCAACATGGAAGCAAAATGTGTTAAGTGAGGTCCAATTCTAGAATGCCACATAGCATTTTCTGATTGCAATGTACTATTCCTCCACAGTGCATATTCAAATATTTTATGCATAGGGAAATTACGTTGGGTGACATTTGTGAGATCTAGACATGTTTCATGATCCTACCACAATGTACATCCTCTTCAGAGTGTAGTTTCATAAAAGGAGTGCATAGGGAATATGTGTTGGGTCAAGATAAATTGAAGGAGTACAGGTGTCAACTTTTGACTCCAATGTGAGGTTTCTTTTGAGTGTATTTTAGTGTTCCTGGCATATAAAGAAAATGTGCTCAGATATAATAACATAAATAATGACATGTGTTGTGTCCTAGTTGGAGCATGCATCTTCTATGCAGTGGATTTTCACACATGTAGTGCAAAAACAAAATACATTAGGAGATGACAAAAGATAGAAGGATGTGTGTCAATTCCAGAATTTAACACATCACTCTTTCACAACGCAATTTTAAATCTTTAGCGCATAAATAAAATGTGTTAAACAGTAGAGGAAGCAGATGGTGACGCATATTCAAATCTCATTTGAGCACATAATCTCTTTGCACCGCAAGTTCATTTCCTCTTCACAAAGGTAAAATGTGTTATACGACAACTAATGGCAACATGACAAGTGGCGACTTCTCATTTCAATGCATCCTCAAAAGGTGACTATTCTCCTCAAAGTGTGTTGATACAAGGGAATTTGAAAAGTAATGGCTAAATGGTCGCTTCCTATTGGAGCACATGTTCCCTTCACATTGCATTTTCACTAAAAGGTAATTTTTAATATTTTACACTGGCTTTTGGGAATGTGTTGATTGTCCTATGATACATCCTTTTAGATCAACGTATAAGATTTACACCTCCAGTGAGAGTCGACATGATCATTGAGTTTAGCTAATATACAATCCAAATTCAAATTCAGGCAACAACTAAGCACACCATTTTTGTGAGAAACTAGAAATCATGCCACAGTGACATTTTTAGCTAGTAGGGTGATCCCACAATACTGTGTCTCACTTTTTACCCAAAATGGACATTTACATCAATATTTTTAATTGAATCTTCATCTTCTAAGACCTATAGCAGCTAAACTATTAAGAATTTCAAGATGATGCGAACCAGTGATTTGTAGCAATTTTTGTGTAGATTTTAAATATATATTTTTAAAAAAAAATTGAATCTCCTTTAATAACTAGTTTTAAACAAAAAATAACATTTTCAAAAGTAATGTTTGTGTCATAAAACATAACTTTTTTCTATAAAGGATAAAATTCTAATTTTTGAAATGTAGATTCTCAACATCAATATAGAGGGAATGAATATTTTTTCATAATTTTTGGTTATATATTTTTTTAATTAATTTTTGAAGTCACTGTAACTATAATTTGGACATACGTGTGTGTCATTTAACATAACTTATTATGTATATGTGGAAATCCAATTTGTTTTTTGATGAAACAAGAACATCAATACGAAGGGAACATATATTTTTTTGAAATTTTTTTACAATGTTTTACTATTTTTAAACCTGTACAGAATGAAGAGCTCGATGTTCAAAGAAAAACCTATGTTCAATAAAAAATGAAAATTAAATACACGATAAAATGAAAACATATCAAGGGTTGACCCCACAGTCCAACAGTTAAGTTTTAAGGGAAGCAGTTGGGTTGTCTAAGTTTTGAATCCCACGATGGATAGTGGGATTGTCATAGGGAGAAAGCAGTTGTGGGGTCAACAAAGGCAGCAGCGACAGTGGATATGGTGGCAACGACAATGGATATGGTGATGGTAGTAGTGGTTAAGATGGTGGTGGCAATGGATATGGTGGCGGCGACAGTGGATATGGTGACAACAACAGTGGTTAAGATGGTGGTGGTAGTGGTGGTTATGGAGATATTGGGGATGAGGTCCCCCATATGTGGCCTCACTAGTTCATAGCTCTAGTCAAAAGCGTAGGGTGTTGCCCTTTAGCAGTGATTTACAGAACAAAAAAATTTGAAAACATATCAAAATTATACTTGTTAGAAAGCTCATTTCGAGGGCTACGATCTTGCAAGATATCTTATCAAGTCAAGCTTATTTGTAGGTTCAACCCAGGGTTTGAAATTGAAAATTTTGAGGATATTTTGATGTAGATACAAAAAAAATCAATTTTGGCACCTTTGCTAGAAGGTACCTTTGAGAAGGTACCATCGATTGAAGGTCTTACCTTCGATAGAAGATAGAAGGTCCCCATGCAAAAAATCCATTTTATAGAAAAAAAAATTATGGAAACTACCTTCTATTGAGGGTGTTTAGTTGCATACCTTCACTCGAAGGTACCTTCAATTGAAGGTTTTACTTCGCTCAAAGGTACCTTCGATCAAAGGTGTGCAAGTGAATTTAGCTTGACCACTCCAAAAATTTCCTCTTTCCAAAAGTGAGACACGGCTCCATGATTTCGCCTGTTACCAGATCAAATCTTTGGTTGCAAAGTCAATTTTCTTGTGGATTCCACGCCATATAAAATGCAAAAGTAGTGCCCATACTCCTTTATGTGTAGCAGAGACAATCCTTCTATTGTAGACCATTCATGGCTAAATTTCACAGTGGATTTTGTGGGAGTCTATTTTCTACATTCATAGATAATTGAATATAAAGATATGGTGTGCATGTCATGGCTATCTAAGCTTATCTTCTAATGAATTTTGAGGAGTCAACTTTCTTGTCCTCAATTTGATCAAATTTTCTTCTAGCTGCTAACCTTAGTTAGGTTAAGGTTTGATCTAAAAACATCTAAGTTATGCTTGAACTGTAAAGGTGTGAACGCTTCAGCCTAGACCTGTTCAAACATGGACAAACAAACAAACATTTGTCCTTAAACAAGTTTAAACCAAAACATTCCCTATGAAATTCGTTCAAGCATAAGAACAAGAAAAAAACATAAAATATCAAATAAAAGCTAATGAAATCTCATTTGAATGCTCAAACTAGGATCCCATAGGGGAATTGATGCTTCTTTGATGTGGAAAGAAGCCCTTTCCCAATTCCTTGACAAGGTTGATGATGATTGATTGATCCTTGATGAAAAATTCCAATAACCTAGCTATGGATGATGAATTCTATGATGACTGGGATGAAAATGTGAATGAACTTCCATAAACTTATGGATAATAACCTTGCATCAAAATCTAGATCCTAAATCAATAGAGAAGGCTTCCATTTATAATGAAGAAGGATGGAGGATTGAAGACTAGGAAGAATGTGGGATTAAAAAAGGACCAATGGCATTGAGACATTTGTCCCAATGCTAATGGGTAAGGATTGATCACACTTTGTATGTGTTTGTAAGAGGCACCAAATGCATGTTTGAGAGGCATGAAATGCATGTGCTTGAATTTTTTTTTTGGGGGGGGGGGGGAATTGTTTGAATGAGAAAGCCAAATAAAGGGAGTCAATGAAGGAATATTCCCTATAATGTGCTTTTGAGAGGGAAAATGAGATAATTAGTTAATTAGAAGAATTAATTTTCATGTGCAAGTGGGTGGGTTAGTCAGGGGTTGAGTTTGACTGAGGTTGAGTCAAAAGCTAAAGAATGGGTAATGAGGATTAAAGTTAATTAATTTAAAATTTAATTAACTTTGAGTGGGTTAGTGAATTTGATTTAAATCATTTGATTTATTTAATCAAATAAGAGGACTTTGGGTATTTAATTAAACAAATTGATTTATTTAATTAATAAGAGGATTTTTAGGATTTTAATTAAACAAATTGATTTATTTAATTGAACATGATTAGTGAATTAATCTAATAAATTACTTTATTTGATTAATAGAGGAAATGGAATTAGATGCATGATATTGATTAAGATTATTTGCATGTCTACATTTTGGCCCTCTTTGAAGCAATGTACCTACTGCATTGGTTGAAAGAATAACCTTGTTGAGATCAAAATTTTTAAAAAATCCATTTTTTTTAGATGCCTCGGCAAAAAAAAGTGCGTTGGTACACTACCCCCTTGAGAGATTGGGTGAAAATTCCAATTTTCAAGTCGAGCTCACGATAAAGATTCAGGATTATTTCAACTTAGAGGGAACTAGAAAGCTCGAATGTTTGATGTAGACCAATTTGATGATGTATAGATAGTAATCGACCATGGGTAACCTCGTGTCTATTATGATATATCATACATATTTAATATATGGATAGAAATGTTAATAAAGATAAAAGAATAAGAAGAATAAGAGGGATCAACCCTTGAGTCTAAGAAGATGCAAAATTCCAACAAGTCTATGAATCGTTGAGACTTTATTAGATATGATGATGAATGATGATGGTTTGCTTATCCAGGGATTGGGGATGTAAAGAGCATAACTTTCCTTATGTTTGATAACACACATAGATGTGATGCATCAAGGTACAAACAACCAGGATGGCGTGGTATCTAGTGCAATGGAATTTGACTCAAAAAATAGATAGGAGTATTCTTGTTCACACTTGACATACAAAAACCTCACTAGGATGCATTTCAGAAGTTTCAAACATCTTGGACCAAAGCATAGAAAGGCATAACCTATCAATGAAATAGTCAACAAGCATTCAAAAAATTCTTCCATACACACCTACCTTAGCAAGTATCAGTCACGTTCCAGGGAAACCTACATACCAGTCACGTTCCTCAACAAATTTTTCTTCTTGGAAATCTTACTCTATTGGATATGTCCTTCAATCTTCTTAGTGGACCCATTTTACTTAAGTTTGTAAGACTTCAAACCCTCCAAAGCCTCAGTTTGTCTAATAACCAGTTCACTGGTAGTACTCCAATAGAGTTGGGGAATAGTTTAGGTCTTGTGAGTCGATGTTTATTGCAAGTGAAAGTGAAATGGGATGGACATTCTTGGTATTTTGAAATGTTTTGAGGCTGTTTTGGGATTTTCAAGATGTTTTATAAATGTTTTGATTTTCAATTTTTCTAATGTTCTTGTGTTTTTTGAAATTTTGACCAAGAGCCTAACCTAAAGACCTATCCTAGGGGCCTCGAGGGTTGATCAAAGATTATCCCTGCCTACATTATACGCGTAGAGACCGCGTAGTTCGATTGACTCAACCCATAAGATGAAGATATGCACAGATGAAAGATGACATTTTATTATGATGGACTCCTAAAGGACTGACCTAGGGTGTCTCGGGGGCACATCGATGATGGCCTTGCCTATTTTTAGATCTCAGAGACCCATAGTTTGACACAACGACTCTATTTTTTGACCTTTTCTGACTTTTTTGACCTGTTTTGGATTTTGATATGTTTTGAATTTTTTGGATTTTCTAATTTTATGATGTTTTTGGATTTTCTAAATATTTTTGTTTTTTTTTATTTTGGATTTTTGACATGTTTTGAATTTTTTTAGATTTTCTAATTTTATGAAAGACTTCCAGAATATTACATGAATCCAATCCAATGTAGTTATAAGAACGTGCCCCCAGCGTGGTGCAATAGACTACTCTAATATAGGTAGGACAAACTAACCTTAGGAATATGCCAAGTAGTTATAGGAGGGTACATGATACAAACACAGGACCAAGCTATGATGCGGACGCAAATGGGCGATGGATGGAGATATGAAAGTGTGATGGATGGATGATGCAGAACAAGCCGTAGAGGTCATGGTGTGTGGAAAGTGCTTATTTACACAAGTTGTCTATTTGCCAATTTTTCACCAAGGTACTTTCCCAAAGCGCCACCGAAGTGGTTTTCACTAGAGAACAATTTTTTTCTTTACTATTTTCAATCCTTTTTCTTCTTTTTTTTTGGATTTATACCTTGCAAGTTTAGGCATAAAACTTTTTGAGATGGGGGCTATTGATGGGATCTTACAAAGGTTCACCTTTGAGTATAGATAGTTGATATGCTCCTAATTTGTAGCTTGTTGTGATGATGAAGGGTCCCAACCAATTGGGTTCAAACTTTCCTTTGTTGTTAGAGATTTGGTACATTTTTTTGATTCTTCTTCAATACAAGCTCTCCGACTTGAAAGGTATAACTCTTGAAGAAGTTTAGAACCTATAGGACTTAGGAATACAATCCCCTTGTGGTGTGATGAAGAAAACTCCTGCAAGTGGTTTAGAGCATCCATGCACCGCTCATCCAACAGTTCCAACTCGTTCAACCATGACACCCGATATTCTTCATTAGTGATGAGATTTTGCAATGATATTATTAAGGATGGGAGCTCAATCTCAATGGGAAGTATGGCCTCTGATCTGTAGACCAAGGAGAAAGGGGTTGCACCTTTTGGTGTGCAGATACTTGTTTGGTAAGCCCATAGGGCAGGGTTCAATTGTAGGTGCCAGTCATGACCAACTTTATTGACCGTCTTTTTGAGGATTCTTAAGATGGTTTTATTGGTAGCCTCAACTTGGTCGTTACCCTGGGGGTAGTATGGAGTGGAAAAGTGATGTTAGATATTGAATTTCAGGCATAGGTTTCGAACATCCTGGTTTTTGAAAGGTATCTCGTTATCTGAGATAATGGTGTGTGGGACACCATAGTGACAAATGAGGTAGTTTAGGATGAACTTGGAAATATGATTTCCTGTAATATAGGTCATGGGAATGGCCTCTACCCACTTTGTAAAGTACTTTGTGGCAATGATGATGAACTTATATCCACTAGATGAGGTGGGGGTGATTTTTCTAATGAGATCGAGCCCCCAGTGTGAGAAGGGCCAAGGTGTTACAATTAGTTGGAGCTCCTGAGTTGGTGCATGGATGAGGTCCCCATGTTGTTGAAATTGCAAGCATTTATTGACATATTGATGAGCTTCCTTCTCCATTGTCGGCCAGTAGTAGCCCGTTCTCAGCAGCTTCTTAGCCAACGTCATACCACTCGAATGTGACCCATAAATACCATTGTGTACCTTGGTTAAAGTAGTTAAAGCTTCCTCAGCGTTTAGGCATCGTAAAAGGGTTCCTTAATACTCCTACAATATAGGGTGTCACCTAAGATAACAAAGCGAGATGACTTCTTGACAAATGTTCTTTTAAGGTTTGGGGTTATATCAATAGGGAGGACTCCTATTCTCAAGTAGGTGTATATGCTATGATACCACGAGTTACCTAGACCAACAATTTCACACACAAATTCAAACTTTGGTACCTCGAAAGTTGGTATAAGAAGTTTCTCTACCAAGAATTCATGTTTAGGGACATTGCGTGGGATATCCAATAGTGATCTGATCATTGCCATGGCATTCATTGCTCTATTGTTTTCCCTTGGTATTTGCTTGAATGTGATGTCAATGAAGAATTATTTAAGGTCCTCCACTAGTTTCTTGTATGGGGTCAGCTTGTCATCTTTTGTTTGGTACTCATCGTTGACTTGGTTGATGATCAATTATGAGTCCCCATAGACTTTGAGTGTCATGATTTGCCACTGCACCGCAATTCTGAGTCCAATCACAAGAGCTTCATATTCGGCTATGTTGTTAGTGCAAGGGAAAGATAGCCTATAGGACTTAGGAATACAATCCCCTTGTGGTGTGATGAAGAAAACTCTTGCTCCTGATCCATGTTGTGTATATGACCCATCAAAATAAACATTCCAATGGTTAGTTGTATTGAGATTGAACACAAACTCATCTAGGAATTCTGACACAAGTGGATTCTCTAAATAGATGGGTGCTTATGCTAATTTATCTACAATCACTTGTCCCTTGATGGCCTTTTGTTCCACATATTCGATATCATACTTTGATAGGATCGTGACCCACTTAGCCATCCACCTTGTGAGCATTGCTTTAGAAAGCAAGTATTTGAGCGGGTCTATCTTGGCAATGAGTTTTATCTGATGAGCTAACATGTAGTGCCTAAATTTTTGTGAGGAAAACACTACTACTAGGCAAGCCTTCTCAATGAATGTATAATTCAACTCATTCCCTACCATAGTTCAAATGATATAGTATATGGCTCTTTCCTTTCCTATTTCATCATGTTGTGCTAATAGAGCCCCAAGTGTTGTTGTTGTTGTTGATATGTATAAGATTAGTGGCTTTTTCCAGATTGGTAGCATGAGTACTGGTGGTGTCAGCAAGTATTCTTTGATTTTGTTGAATGTCTAATCACACTTCTCGTCCCACTTGTACACTACCCCCTTGTGGAGTAGATGAGAATATGGGGCAGTCTTGTCTGCTAACTGCACTATGAACCTATGGATAGATTGGAGTCTTCCTTGCAAACCCCTTAACTGATTCAATGTCCTTGTTGCCTCCATTTTGAGAATGGATTTGAATTTGGTGAGGTCTATCTCAATCCCCCTCATTGACACTATATATCCTAGAAGCTTTCCTGATTGTACACCGAATACACATTTCTTTGGGTTGTGCCTTACCTTATATTCCTCCAATCTGTCAAAGATGGAACCTAACGTTGCTATGTGATCTTGTCATTTCCTTGAATTATCCAATATGTCATCCACATAGTCTTCTACTAATTTTTGAATCATGTCATGAAAACTGAGAGTCATGGACTTTGATAGGTGGCTCCAGCAATCTTCAACCCAAACGACATCATGTTCCAGCAGTATGTACCCCATGGACAGGTAAAGGCTATTTTATGTTGATCATCTTTTTCCATCATTATCTAATTGTACCTTGAGAACATTTCCATTAATGACAACATTTCATGCCTTGATTATTGATCTACAATCATATTGATGTTAGGAAGAGGGAAATCATCCTTTGGGCAGGCTTTATTTAGGTCTCTAAAGTTTGTACAAATCTGGATGCCCCCAGTGGGCTTAGAGACTGGTACAGGATTGGACACCCATTCAAGATAATCAATAGGTCTTATGAAGCCAACATCTAGGAGCTTTTATAGCTCAAGTTTGACTAATAGTGCAATTTGTTGATGCATCTTTCTTAGTTTTTGTTTTACCAGTTTTGCCTCTGGATATACTGCAAGGTGATGAACTACTACCTCAGGATCAAGGCCTGGCATGTCGACATAGTTCCATACAAAGTTTACCTTCTTATGTCTCAGAAATGCAACTAGGATCTCCTGTTCCTCGGTCAAGAGTGTTTCTGCATAGAAAGTGATGTGTGGCGTGTCTTCTATTCCCAAGTTGACTGGGTTACACTTCTCTACTAAAACTTCCAACTTCTCCTGATGAAAAGCACTAAGGGGAAGATTGAATCCCTCATCCTTGGGCACCTCAAAGAGGTTTTCACCCTCAAATGCATCCTTTCTTTTTACTATTTTTGGGTCAGAAAGTGCCACATTGTGGTTTTCACTTAAAGACCTAGAGATTACTCTTAGATTTATTATTTTGTGACTAAGGGATTCAAGTGTTTCCCCATAGTATGCATGTGTGTCTAGCTCAATGTCAAATCCTACTTTGTGGTCTCCACATGGTATATTATCCCTGAATCCCATGAGTTCTGAGAGAGCCTCATTGTTTCTGAATGTGTCTAAAATCGATGGTCCTCATTGGTCATAGTCAATTAACTAGGGATAAACAAGTCTTATTTCATTGGTTTGGTTGTTTGATTCAAAAGACACAGTGGAGATCATGAACAGGGATGAGTCCACAAATAGGATAGGTAAACTAGTGATAGGATCCTCGTCACACACATCAATTATATTGAAGGTATAGTTATCTAAGGGTAGACCTATGGATACTAGTAACTGACGAGGAGATTTGACTATTTTAACAAGGGTACCTCTACCACGTATGGTTATTTTCAGAGGGGTACAACCAAGGCCAAGATTCTTTATGCACTTCTCAGCAACGAGAGGTTCTAACAAGCCATTGTCATTTTGCCTGAGTTTCTTGTTCTTGTTATAGCCCATTCCAAGCATTAACTATGGCCCTTTTTATCATCATCCATTGGAAGTGAAGGAAAAGGTCTTTCATCTTGATAAAGCAAACTTGATATATCCTTCTTGTCTACTACTTCACGACTTAGGTCTCCCCAACTTTTGAATGTGGAAGGGTATGCTTTGAATGTTTGGGTTGTTATGTAAATGGGTTTTGGTTGTCCATGAGACCTAGGAGATTGAGGTAACTCTCCTATTACAAAGGAACTTTTCTTCATTTTGTAGCCTCCACACTCATTATCTTGGATAATGACTTTAATATTAGAAATTTCAAGAATGGCAGGTTTCTTTGTCTCAGATGTGGAAACTAAGGTGGATCGGTCAATATATGGAGTCGTAGGTCCTTCATCATTCTTGGGAACTTGTGGGATTTCATAGTATTTGGCCTCCAAATTCTTGCAATAGTAAAAAGGATTAGGATCTCCATGGATGGTGACTTCTTGATTCTGATATAGAATCTTGACACATTGATGGAAGGTAGAGGCAATGGCTTTCATTGCTTGAATCCATGGATGGCCCAGGAGAATATTATAAGGGAGTTCAAGATCAAGAACTTGGCAAGTGGTTTCCATGATTGTGGGTCCTACTTGAATAGGAAGTTGGATGGTGCCTTGAAACACTCTCTCTTGATCATCATATGCCCGAATGGTGATACCTTTTCCTTTTTCAATAACATCTTTAGAGAATCCTAGATTCTTTACTAGCTTCAAGGTACAAATATTGAGACATGTACCCCCATCCACTAAGACTCTCTTGACTTTGTTTTTATGTACCAAGACTTTGAGATGGAGCACACAGTTATGATATGGTTGGGTGGCAAGATCTTGTTCAAAGAATGTGAGAAGATGTGGCATGGTGATATGTCCAACCATAGCTTGGAACTGCTCTGCATCAAGATCTATGGGTAGAGTAGATGCAGCTAGTGCTTTCTCTAGGATTTCCCTATGTGTGGGTGAAATTTTCAACTCCATGATGGAAATGTGGGCGGGAGTTCTTTTCAGTTGTTTGAGGACATTGTAACCATTGGAAATGGGTTTCGTATTAGAGGCGGGTGCTTTGGGTGGTTATGATGGTCTAGGAATGGTAATTTTTCCACCACGTGTGTAACGCTCAAAAATTGATGTTCATTTAGCCACATAATTTACCAAACTTAATACATTCCAAGGATAATAAAAGTAAAAGATACACTTTCCATAATTGCTCAAAAGGAAAATTCAGAATATATTTCCATTCCATGTATGCAGATCAAACAAATTTAATTAACAAGGATCATTGCAATGATACATATATGATTGTCATTCGCATATCAATAAGTTTCCATAAATTTTATCAAGTTTTCAATTACATCACTAACTTTTAGTCAGTACATCTATTTCAATGTTACATCAAATCTTTCTTTTCAATACATCTATTTCAATGTTACAATATTGAATTACAAATAAAATTACATTTGCAAGTGGGCTTTTCAAGCCATTCAAAATAATACATGATTACATTTATAACAAATAAATCTTTGAACCTCAACCGCAGTGACACCACTGGTCTTCTTGCAAGTTGGGCCAAGAGTGTGATTAAGCACCTTTTCTGCCCAACCACGAAGTACAATACTTCCTCAGGTTTCTTCCTAACTCGAAGAAATCCCCGGCCCTGCACGAGGAGCCTAGCAACCTGAAACAACAATGCAAGAGGGAACTCTCGATGCAAGCCTGATTCCTATATGCATTCATAACATGAGAATCACATATTTCTTGCAAACATGAGGTGGCAGAGACCTATATTCATTTAGTTCTAGGATTTTAATTCCATCTATTTCAATGGTGCAAGTGTTTGGCCAAGCATAAATAAAATAAATGATAGTTTTAGAAAAGGTAAAACTATTGTCTCTGTGGTTCCACCTTCGGCATCATATCCCGAAAGTTTCTCAAATATAGTAAATAATGCATGTCCATCTAATTTCACATTCAATTTTTACACATTTCTAATTTCAAAGAAGTTCATTATTTTCCCAATGTTTTCACAAAGATTGTCAAAACATCTTTCATGCATGCATTTAGTAAATAAAGATTTATTGTACGATTTCAAGTGAGTTTACAATGCAAAATAAATTCAGTTTCAATTCTACTTTCTAATTTAGTTTTGATCACAGTAAATAATTTTAATAGTTCAGCAAAAAGAAGTCTACTCTTATCAATAAATTCTTGGATTTTGAAAGTGTTTTCTATAACCTACATTTGCTATAAAGTTTCAAATTCAGCTTTAAACATAGTCTTATGTGTGTTCACTAGTCTTATGTGTGTTCACTAAGCTCAAATATGATATATAATGTTTCACACATTGCACCGATATTCAGAAATAGAGACAGATTAAGAAAAAGATGAACAAAATAGATAACTAGATTTGTATACAAAAACAAGTTTTCTATTAAACACAGAGTTATTTGTATGAATTTATTTTGCATTTTCTGAGTTTCAACTTGAAATATAAGAATTTATCGTTCAAATTTGTTTATACATCTGCTATGTTTTCTGTGTAATACCAATGTCAAAAGGTAATGTACCAGGTATGTGTATTTATATCTTTATATATATATACCTGTGTGAGTATATATATATATATATGTAAATATACTTATATGTAAATATATATTTATTCATATAAATTTACTGTGCAATCCCAGTGCCAATGAGCAACATTTTTGTGAAAGAAAACAGAGTTTATAGAAAATTTGAGTCTGTATGTTTGTGTATATGTATATGTATGAGTATATATATATATATATATATTTATATATATACATACATACATATATATATGCATATAATTTATATATATTACATACCGATAAAAAAAGAAAAAGATATCACAGCTGACTGTACTTTCCACGCACCAGCCATACACTAGAATTTGCGCATGTTAGAAAACAACTTATATTACAAAAGCATATCATACAAGATAAACAAAAGGGCTTACACCACCCCTCATGGGGAGGCGCTATCTCCCATAGTGCCGCCCCTCCCTTAAGGGGAGGGCACGGGTACGGAGAAGTCCCAGCCCCCCTGTCAATTAACATAATAGTTACCAAAAGAAAAACTTTGATTCCTAAAGAAAAACTAGACTAAAAACTATGAATTATTAATTCATTTTTGATAACTTCATAAACATGAAAATGTGTATATCTATAAAATATATATATATATATATTTATATATATATATATATATGTGTGTATACACAGGAAAAGAAATATGTGTGCATATATATATATAAATATATAGATATATATATATATATATATTTACATTTTCAGACTTATTGTAACAAGATTGAGCATTATGTAATGAAATTTTATCCACAGTTTGCAGAGAGAAAAACCCTAATCTGGAAGTGGGGAGATTATGCAATTTCTCTTAATACACACAAAAGATCATAAGTTCTTTCTTAATCTTTCACAGTATTGCATAACGATTCAAACTGACATTCACATTCCTTAGTAGTATCTACTCATTTCAATCAAGATTTGTAGGAAAAGAATGGAAAACCCATAAAATTACGCTTCTAGCTGGGATTGGAGATGCTCTTCAGCCAGCTTCTTCTTTTGCCTCTTTTCAATCTGGTTTCTCAGTGAAAGCTTCTTCTTCTTCTTCTTCCTTTTCTCCAATTGCTTTTCCAGCTCTCTGTTTTTCCACTATCTACCCAAGAGTATTTCTCAACATACTATTCTAAAAGATTTAGCATTGGCTTGGCAGCCATTAGAGCAAAATTGCAGAGCTTGTTTTCAAGATTATTTTCAAGAACCATTACCTTCTTGGGCACTCACTTCCCTTTTTAAAATTGCTTTTCTTTTTCCATTTTCCAATTCTCCACCCTAATCTTGAAATGTATTTTAAAATTAATAATAATTTTCAATTTACTTGCATGTAAATCCTATTTCAAAAATATTAACTCAACAATAAAAATAAATATCTCATAACTTAATGTTTAACTATTAAACTCAAAGTTTAACTTAAAATAAAAGAAGAGTAACATGCATAAGTGTATTATAAATTTAATTCTCTATTTTATCATACTTTCATGTCATCATTCATTTAATTTACTATTATATTTGAAAGGTACTATTTATTATTTAATTTGCATTAATTTTAAAACAAAAACACCAAAATTGACATTCCTAAATGCAGTCTATATGAAACTAAGTGTGTGTGTGTAATCGAGAGGTCTTCTTGCTTTGTCCTGTCAAGAACCTAATCACCTCTCCTTAATCACACCCTTGGTCTTTGACTTCCTGCAATTCAAGTGCACTCAGGCACACAACAATAATTGAATTAGTATCACATTAAGATATAAATAAATTAATGCATTGCATTAATTAAAATGCTTCTACTCTATTTTGCTTCATTTTCAAAATAAAACATATTCAATACTTTTCAATTTTTCATAATTTAAATAAATACTTTCATTTATCTCACACCAAAACATCATCATATTAATCATTACTCTACCAGGCACAACAAACCATGTAGTAAATCCACACAATGCCAAAAAGTAACCTACATTAGGATTGAGACGTGACAACGTGTGGTGACTCCATAGTTGACTTTGGATCCTTTGATATTGATAACGGTGACCCACTCATCTAAGGATGCAACAACATGATCATAAACATGGTTCACCTTATTATACTTTTCTTTACCATTTTTGTTTCCTTTATTGTGATCCAACATCGAATTCTTGTATATTTTAAGATCCTAGTTTCCGGCAGGTTGTTCAACGGTTATGATTTTGTTTTCGATGAGGTCCTGAATCAGATTTTTGAGTCTTATACAGTTGGTTGTTGTGTGTCCCTTAATTTTATGAAATTCACAAAGATATTTCTCGTTATACCATGGTGGCTTAATTTGAGGTTCTTGATAATTGTCATAAATAGGGATCTTGATAAGTTTTTCCTGTACCAACTGTTGCAAGACAGAATCAATTGGTTCCCCAAGTGATTTGTATTTTTGCTTAGGGGGATATCTATTTCTTTAGGATGATCTACCTTGGTCGTTGACATTGTTGATTGTTTGTGGGTTGGTTTGCTACTGGGTTTTTTGGGTGTTGTTTTGAGGTTGCTTGTATGTTTGTTGTTGTGTGTTTTGTCTAGGAGCACTGATTACAACTTTGGCGTCAACAACACCGTCATTGGTGACATTCTTGTTTTTCACCCAAGTGCGAGGTTTATTGTTATAGCTTGTTGATGGACGATTT